>JAPQRN010000002.1:24563287-24575728 GCA_037367275.1 Coranthus polyacanthus | reverse complement strand
GGATCAGCATCAGGATCAGCATCAGGATCAGGATCAGGATCAGGATCAGGATCAGGATCAGGATCAGGATCAGGATCAGGATCTCATCATGACACGATGAGGTTCTTCCGTGAATGAAAACAAAGCTGGTTTGTTTTGCTTTCATTAGCTGGGGTTGTGTAAGTCCTTGCGAATAATGAACCTCATTTCCCCGGTGTTTCTATACATATTTCTGTGTAAATTGCTATCTTTGCTAGTTAAAGATTTCACTCGTTAACTTATACAATGTGGTGACGTGTCCTCACTAATGTGTTTCTATGGAGAGCCTCTTATCAGAAGGAGAAGCACTTTGTGTCTGTGGGGGCATGTGTGTGTCTTTGTGTGTCTTTGTGTGTCATTGTGACTGTGTGCGTGTGCGGGCTGTGAAATATTGCATGAATATGAAAATTGCTCCCATAAATAGGCTTTACTTTAAGTTCTGTGAAACTTTAATTTAGACCCCCCGTGGCACATGAATCTCATCTCCCCATCTCTCCGGAGTATTCTCTCTGTGACGCTTGTTTTTCTTCCTTCTCGGTTTTAGTTTTCTCTGTTCATCCATCTCGTCTAGTGCTCGACCTCTTCTCTCTCACGTCTCCAAAACTCCTCTAGCTCTCCTTTGTCACGATATATTAACACACGCGGTGATGTAATATCGACGCACGAGTCAAAAATAACCAAAGGACGTGCAAAGTCGGAAAACAATCTATTCTCACCTGCATTCGTCTTTGTGTGTGTTTATGAGAACCACAGTTGGTCTACGAGCGGTCAGTGGTCCATCGATACCATAATCTATGATCAAATCAACTTGTTTTATATGGAGCCAGTACAGATGAGTGGATGATGCAGAGACGGAGAGAGAGAGAGAGAGAGACTGAGAGCAGGAAAAAGAAATCGAGAACGATGGAGCGAAAAAATTGGTTCTCACAGCTTCACATGATGACATCTACTGCACAAATATTTGACTGGGCAAAGGATCAGAGCTGACTGAGCGGGTTTGTGGATGAAAAGAAACTTTTTGTATAAACACAGCGAAAGGAAATATAAGCATCTGGATCTGAGGCTTCATTTACTGTTGAGCGACATCTACTGGTCGTTTCCCAAACACATTTACTGGTGTTTATTATAATGTCATTAGTGCATAAATTCTTAGTTCAAATGACATTTTAAAATATAGGTCTGGGTTTTGTCCTTATTTTCTGTTATATTATTCTGTAATTTTCTGAAATATGAGAATCTGTGTTTGAAGTTAAAAAGATGTTCAGATTTAGAGAAGTTCATAATGAATTCACTGTAGCTGTTTCTTTTGGCCACCTGTCAACGGGGTCATATCCCATTTATTAAACTAACATTAACGTTTCTTGCTTGTTTCTTCTGTTTCACTAGAATGGAAAGACACATTGTGAATGACATTGAATGATATTTTAGTGATTCGCCTCTTAGTGAAATACTCTGAGTGAAGTTCAGTCACACGGTTGTGTGTTTAGGGCTTTTATTGTGAAAGGTAATAACAGAAGTGGTGGTGGTTACTGATGTCTTTTGCCATTGTTTTTATTTTGAGGACACAAATGACACACTGCGCATTTCAACATTACTGCAAGCTTCGAGGAAGGAAGGGGAAAAAAGCGAGTAATTACAGCAGATTGTACGATTAATTTGTGCCAAACAGCCTTTCCAGTCATAGAAAATGAAACCTCAGAGATAAACTTCTCTCTGCCTCTAACAGTTCACGAGACGTACGGGTGAAAAAGTCTCACTTAGCTGGAGCCACGTCACCATGACAACGCTGACCTCGCCAGCATTTGACCGGACAGAGGGAGAAACATTAACATCGAAGCAGAAACAGCGACCAGCGAGGAGACACAACGCTCTCA
Source organism: Coranthus polyacanthus (assembly GCA_037367275.1). Lineage (NCBI taxonomy): Eukaryota > Metazoa > Chordata > Actinopteri > Kurtiformes > Apogonidae > Coranthus > Coranthus polyacanthus. Next base: position 24,573,836 of record JAPQRN010000002.1, on the reverse strand, counting down.
CTGGGTTCTTATTAGCGATCAGACCTGCAGAGGCTGAGGAGCAGACAGAACAAGCCTAAGTGTTTTCACCATCACTCTGTGGTGAGTGTGTGCGGTTGGCAGAGGTGTTTTCGTATCACTCACAGCCTCTTTTGTCTCTGGCTCTTTTCATCCTCCTCGTCTGTCTCTCTCCTGGGGAACCTGAGGGTTTCCTCTGCTTCGTTCTCTCTCACCTCTCCCCCGTTTCATTCTGTTCTTGCTTTATTTTATTTTAGTTTTTTTTTTTTATTCCCTCGCCTCTCTTTCTCCCTTCTACCTCCGTTCTCTGCCGCCTTCAGCACACATCCTCTCTCCTTCTGTCTACCTTTTAGACATTTCTTTCATTTGGAACAGGACCGTTATTGCTCAACGATATTGGACCATAAATACAGACCCTTTCTTGAAAAATCTCATATCACGAGGTGACACATCTGCCCTGTCTGTCTTGTCCACACAAATCATACGGTGCTGGATAGAAACTGAGGGTCCGTTTGAAGCTGCAGTGCTTGATAGATTTTTTTATCAACATTGAGCAAAAAATTCCATAATTACCTTCCATCATATTGTAATTCGTGTAGTTAAATACATGATTGAAGGCTGCAATTACCAATCACTGATCAGATTCCGTCAGTCTCTACGAGGACGCAATTCTACTGCTCTACTCCATGTCTCGACGCTTGAAACGTGGTTTTCTCTCTTTATATTTAGTCTTTTGATTTGGACCCAGAGGAGGAGCTGCAGAAGGAAAGTGTGTGAGTTTTCAAATTCTTTAGTATTGCTGGTAACAAGGTGACGACGCCGGAGCTGAATAAAAGTAATAGTTTAAAGAAACGTTAAGTTAAGTAATGTAGTGGCGACAAGGCTATCTGTGACACAAAGCTGTGTCAGAGTCAGATGGGTTGAACAGACCATGTTTATGAATACACGCCCACATCCTCACACACACGCCTGTACACCAGATTCATACGTGAAAACCATTTAGTGCAAGGACTGATGATCACCTCGAAGGATGTTGACGTTCCTTCTGGAACAGCGCGTATAAAAATGAAACAGCAGTTTCTCATTAAATACATCTAAATGTTAAGAAGTGCAGAGACAGTTACATTATTAAACAAGTAGTTGCTTGATACCACCTGATGTTAGTGAGAAAATGCAGTTTTTCTTTTCACATTTTTGTGGCACTGAATGCTCCGCTGACAACTGTGATATATTTAGAACTTAACGTGGTACTAAAAGCTGAGAAATTGAGAGTGTTCCTATGACTGTGTCTTGATTTCAATACAAGGAGTTAAAGGGAGTCCTGTTGTAGCTTTTGATTTATAGTTGTACGTCAGATTTCACCTTTGCAACATAAGCCATGATCAGGCATCGTGCTGTAATTACATTCCCCACAAAAAACATTTATAGTTTATTTAATATAGAGCAACAATGTGCAGCACATATAATACTGGCATTAAAGTTAGGTAATCCTCACGTATTGTTATAGAAAATAAGAGCAGTGCAGTTGCTATATTTTTCCATTCATTCATAAAAGCATCTCACTTCTGTCATCCAACACTCTGAGTATAGTCCACTCGCCTCCATTGTGTAGCCACGAGGCCACACTTCAGACACACAACCTCCCCTCAGCTGATACATTTTTAAAACAGACTGAGACAGAAGGTTCTACTGGAATCCGAGGGTGCACTTCTCCCTTAAAGGAACTCAATATCAGTGTGACATGTGAGTGAGCGCTGAGGCTTCAGGCCAACATCCACGTCCAAGGCAGCGGCGGCGGCGGCTTCGCTGTCACTCTGATTTCCTGGGCTGGTCTGGCCATCTGGCACATTGGGCACTTTCCCAAAGGGCTGGTCTGTCTTTAGAGCCAACAGATTTCTTTTTTAATTGGCCTTAAAGCGCTGACCTGTTGGTTGATTTCTTGACTGACTCTGGCCCAGTGGCCTGTTCCCATCCTACGAGCGCTGACACCCACCAACCTGTCTCGAAACACAGACCGAAGAGTCTGATGAACAAAGAGAAGAGGGTGAAACAAACTCTGCAGTGAAGCTCTGGTCCAAATCATTTGATGAGGTTGTAGTTTCTTGTCCTTGATCCGGTTTCTTTTCACAAAAATCCAAGCAAACCAAAACGCGTCCCTGAGAACATTCACTCCTCTTATTAGTCAGATGTATCTGGGAGCAGGAAAGCAAAGCATACAGGAGCCATTCAGCTCACATTCACAGCTGGTTGTTGGGTCGGATCGAGGCTGGATCATGTTTCCATCACCAATGAACCGCTCCACAGTTTGTTTGGACCGGTACCACTTCTATGCATTCTCAGTGGGGTTGTTTTGGTCTGCACGGAATGTGCAATTACCATTTTTACCCCTGACCAAACAAACCACACCAAGGGGGAAAATCAACTAAACAGACTAAAGACTTCAGGTGTGGAAACACTCTAAGACCTTCTCTTCTGGTGAAGTGAACTTACCAAACTAATGAACAAAGAAGACTGCTGTTGTACTTACTTTCTTGACAGAAAATGTCAATTCCATTTTAATTCTATAATTGTACACTGGTATTGTCTACTTACTCTGTAGCTTTGTGGTGATTTTTGAGAATGGTCGCCCACAGATTTTCAAAATAGACTACAAAAAGATGGCCGTTCTCTGCTGGTGGGCCGGTCACTGTGGACCAAAATGCCTGGACAGGTTTTTGATCCTAGTCCAGCCCTGCTCATATCTGTGGGGATGTGTGCTGCAGTAGGCGTCCACCTCCACTGCAAACAGGACAGCACATCAACACTGAAGACTACACTCTGCACTGATGAAAGGTGCCATTAACCCAATTGCTAAGAACTTTCAACAACAAGCCAACAAAGAAGCTGCACTGACATATGTGTCAACTCTCTAAAAAGTTACAGTTCTACTTCATTGCTTTGCCACAAGATCTAGATCTCTATCCTGACTCTATCTAGACTATATTTTAGGGTTATTTAATACTTAGTATCATTTCTCATTCTGATTAACAACAGATGAATGCAGATTTTAAGTCTCAAAACATATGGTGGTAAATATGAATGTTTTATTCAATGCCTGGAAAATAAAACTGACCACGATGTCCTTTGGAATGGCACTATTTATATTAGAACATTAACTGAAGTACTGATTGTAGTAGAAATGGTATTTATAGTCACAGTGGAGGCATTGCATTTAATTTGGCTGTTATTCAAGAAGCACATTTGTAGTAGGAGCTGTAGCAACAACAGTTACTGCTCCTGTAGCCCAGGTTTTTTCATGGTTTGGGGTTTTGCCTGTTCCCCACCCGACAGACATATCGGAATGGTTTAACAAGCACCTGGCCGTGGGTGAGAAACCAGTGTATAAATTTAAAGCTCGGGTCCTTCGCTGAAAAGGTCTAAGCACTTAGGCCTTAAACAATTTATATGACTGGGGCTGTTTTTGAGGGGAGCTATACAGGTTCCAGGAGGTGGAGATGTGTGGAAAGCGCACTATGGTAATAGAAATATAGCCAGCACTGTCCCTGCTCCATTAGCAGTGCCCTTCAGCAAGCTTTAATGCTAAGAGAGAGCTATGAATCAACAACACATAAATACTTTGGCTCTGAAACACACAAATGTCTGCACAAATCTCTGAGGTCATGATTGGGTCAGAAAGATGGATGCGTTTTGTGTGGTTGTGTGTGCGTTAATCTCAATATGGCACCAACAAGGACGTCCATTTGTCAATCGATGACTATTGATCTTTTATCATGCTTCAAACATGTATATTTATATGTTTGAGTTCATGGGTTACACGTCTCTGCATTATGCCCTCTGCATGTTAAGTATGTTTGCATATGTTAAAGTACTGCTTGTGTGTGCATTTTTACCGTATGTTCTTTGGTTCAGTTGGTTCTGTTGGGTGTGTATACCTTGAGTGAAAAGTTTCTAAAATAGGAAAATTATATTGGAGCAGCGGGACGCTCCACAAGGACCATGCAGGGGCATCAGCCAATCAGGTGGAGCCGCAAACTAATTCTCAGGAGCAGCAGGTGAGACAGATTGCAGTCTGCCTCCACCTGGAGACCCGGGCTTTAATTACTCCCTCAATGTGCTGAGACTGTGTAGCTTTGTGATTGTGGTTCTGGTGAAGCAATCTAGTTGTTTTTCTTTTCATCAGTACTGTTTTATATTGATTTTAGTGGTGGTGTTGGTAAATTAGGGGTGCAAACGTCCGACTTAGACTTTCTTCTTTATTATTTTCCGAATCCAAAGTAGGTTCTAGTTAAAACACAACCTAAACTCCATCAATTCAAATATGCTCAAATGTAACCCTAACCCTGACACACTCATGTCACCATCGACCTGAAGGATGGTCAGTCGGTCTGTTGTCATTTTATGGATTTAAGAAGTTAACAGTTTTACTCTGAACTGTTTGAACTGTTAGACGGCTAGCTAGCTACGCTAAGCTAATGGTTACGATCGTAGGAGAAACTCCAGGTGTTTCTTTGTCTTCACATGTGAAAAGTGAGACTGTTGTCTGGAGAAACGTCAGTGGACGTCGTGGAGCGGCTGCCCAGAGCTCTGGATATAGCTGTGGTGTTTTTCCTGCTGGTCGTCGCTGCTGCAGACGGACGTTAGCCGCGACCCGTGTACTTCCTGGATTGTCATCTCTGCTGCGCTGACGGACGTTGTCCTGCAGGACTGGATTTCTACAGATTCGGAAGAAGCTGTTCACTCTACACACAGAAGTACTGCTACTCTGTTCATTCTTCATGAACTCCAACATTAAGCACAACAACAACAAATGTATATAAATGACAGACAACCTACAAATTATAACCACAAAATGGAGTCGCATCGGCATACAGAGTACTGCAGGAATGACGCACCAGTAGACCAACCCCTACCATCATCCCAGTTCCCTCAACCGGTTACAGGAAATGACGGTGAAGCTTCTTGTTTCCCTGAACGGTCTTTGGTTAAAGTGGGTTTTAGCAGAAAAAAACGACCTGAGTCCTCTACGTAGATGTGAGAGTTCTCTCACATCAACAAATGACAGTCTCGTACACGAACTTCAAGTAAGCACACGAGCATGTGCAAACCCTACACGTTAAACCTTTAAGCTTAAGACTTTATTTCAAACATCAAACCAAAACCCCTTTAAAACATTGATTCTGAATTAAGGGACAAAATGGTAATCCTTTCTGGATGTTATGGCTCAGGGTATCAGGATAGTGAGTAACTTTTGTTTGTTAACGTCAGATTAATCACAGTGTACGTTCTCCAATGCTTCGTACCTGAGCGCTGCAAATAGACCCAAAGTAATATGAAACACTGCAGTACGTATACTGGAATATAGGCACACATAGGCTTTAAATGTGTGCTCCAGTGTCAGTTGATGTCAAATGTAACCGGACCAGATAAGTGTTAGCTTTGCCACCAGTAGGGAATAGTTTGGATGTGAAATATTCTCAGACAGACATTTCGTATTATTGTGTCATTTAATCGTAACATCCCTGGTGTGTCAAAGTCTTTGGAAGATAACGAAGCCATATTTATCTGTAAAAGTATCTGTTATGAGGTCGGAGAACCTCTTTAAAGTTTTTCAGGTTTGCCATTTCAACAACTTATTGTATTTCTTAGGAAAGTGAATCACTGGGAAGTCACTTGTTCTGAGAGACAAAGATTGAGTAACAGGCTACAGCAACTCTCTTGGTGTCTCTTTCCATTTCTCTATCACTTCTGATCCCCTACATGTCAATCTTCTCACATCTTCTCTCTGTTCTCAAACACAGATTGTCACCTCTATTCAGAAGACAAATGACTTTCTTTGTCTTTCTTCTCTGTAGCCCACTCGCTCCTCCCATTGTGTCCAAATCATCCGTCTTATGACTAAGACTAAAGACTGCAGTGAAATTCACAATCATCACTTCATGTCATGCCCACTTATCTGCTCCTTCACCTCCTGCATGTGAGCCTCCATCGCTCCATTCAAAATGACTCATGTTATTTATTTAGTACAGAAGTTAATATGATCTTAAAACCCCCCGAGTTTGGACACACTCCCTCAAGAAACGTTAGTTTACCACATCTCAGATATTTTTCATAAACGTCTCTACGCATATAACCAATGACACATATTACTATGGTATAGCTTCTTTTTTTTTTTTTGCAAATAAGACATCACAAATACTGACACCAACTACAATGCTAAAAGTAAAAGTGCTGGATTTTTGATCTGATCAGAACAAAGAGATGAGAACAGTTTCGTAGTCAGTCTGTTAAACTAAAGATCTGCAGCTTTTCGTCTCCACCGTAGACTGAATATAGAGGTGGATGTTGAGAGAGCATTTAAAACTTCTGAATCTGCCCCTGGTGGCTGGCGTCGGAATAACTCCTAAATCCTGCCTATGCTATACTATAAACTCAATGTACACATCCAATTAATTTTTGTCAAAGGTAGATTTCATCAGGTAGATTTATGTTCAAATCATCACCTTTGTGACCAGTTTGTTTTTAATAGGTTATTTGATGTTATAAAAACAGGTGATTGACAGCTGTCATGACCAATCTCGTCCTTTTATACAGTCTTTTTTTTTCTCTCTTTCTGATATTCAGTTTTTCAATTCAATTTTATTTATATAGCCCAAAATCACAAAGCAGCGATTGGCCTCTTAAGCCTTTACAGTCTGTACAATATACAACACCCTCTGTACTTCGAGTGAAGAAAACATTTCCCCTTTACCGGGAAAAGAAACTCCAGGAAGAGGCGCAGAGGAGGGATCCGTCCTCCAGGACCAGCACACAGTGCAGTAGGTGTTGTAGTAGTGTTGTGTGTACAGACATTTGGATAAACAATTATGTGTCTAGCTCTCTAACAGCTTTCACAATTGGTTTTCCCGGTTGAGGCTCCACCACAGCATCCAAAACCTTTCCTCTCACCGTCCAATCAGGTGGTAGCAACTGCACAGTGGCCACTAGTATAAAGGCCTGTTGTACCCATCACAGCACGGCCACTGCTTTTCACTCAGCCTCAGAACATCCATCTATGAGAGACGTCACCTCCAGAGCAGGAGATGTGGGCAGCTGACTACATTTTGATCCTGTCCCTTATTCTGTTATGTATGTTTATATGTTTGGTTTCTACATTACAAGACAAACTGATGAACTGAAATGCTCATGTCCATATGTGGCTGGAGTCACGGACCAGATGACTGTGGCATTATCAGGAAGAAAACCTGTATATGTTATTTAAAGGGATGTGATCTGATATTCAGTGCAGCGCTCTCTCTGTAAGGTACATGTAATTGTCTTTTGAAAGTACAAGAAACCGACTATTAAGAGGCCGAGCAAACCCACCGCAGAAACATACAGTGAGAACTTTATTACTAATGGAACATGTTTAAAAGGATTTAGACAAAGGACGTTGACAGTAATGGACAGAAATGGAAAAAAACAACCTCCCATGTACTGCACACTTTTCTCCCTTTGTATGAAAAGAGAGAAGTTTCAGTAAGTTTTAATGGCTTTTACCCAGATTCTCTTTATCAGAGTAGCCTACCTCAAGAATGGAGGGTTGTGATTAAACTCTCAACAGTGTCGTGTGAGAAGGATTACCTGCAGTGCTGCCAGATGTTGCCTGAAAAACAAACTAATTCGCCGGGAGGACTGTGACATATTTGAACCTCTGAAAACACGCTGAAGAAACTGTAAAAAAACAAACAAAACAAAACCAGTGCAACAGTTGAAAAGACGGAAAACTTGAATGCAAAAAAAAAAAAAAACTTGCTCGAGCCTATTAATGTGCAGTCCTTTCAGGCGTTACACCTGCTTCACCTGAATGTAAATGACCAAACACTGATCCTGCATCAAAAAATAAATAACTAGGTGACGAAAATGTAATGTAGGAAGAAGGACATTTAAATAACACAGTATTAAAATATGAAAAAAATAAGCCTATATTCTATATTTAGTTGACTTCTGTACATATTTCATCAAATGATTTCAACAATGTGAGAAATCCATAATTTATTCACTGTAATGGTGTCATATCCCCTTCACCAAGCTAACATGAATGTTTAATGTTACTAAAATGAGACAACATGAATATCCATCACTTACTGAGATGTGAATGAAGCTCTAAGCTATTTTACCAAGTTACCTCTGAGGGTTTTAAATGTCTTTAAATGTAAATGGCAGGAGATGCAGGACGTAACACACTGACATTAGCATTAACCTGTAAAAGTCTTGTTGATTCTTGTTGTATCCATAGAGTGGACGAAGTCTTAAATGTCGTTTTAAAGTCTTGAGTTTGGCTTTTTTTTGGAAACATCTGCCCACTTTTGGGTCAGAAGGTGGAGATGGAGAAGAGCGAGGGGCGAAACTCGGCAAGCTAACGCTAATTTACTGAGAACACAGACCACATTACTAACTAACACTAACAATGTTAACATCAAGCCATTTTAGCCTCTGTACTTAAATAAATGTTGGGTTTGATAACAGTAACGTCGACTTAATGTGTAAACACACTGGCGCTATCTGACAGATTCTAATCCAATAAGAATCAATGCTGACGCTCGCTAATGTGGCCACGTAACAGGCTGGGTTACCGTAATGTTTTAAATGTACAATTGTGATGAATGGAGGAACTAGTTCTAAAGAGCAGTTTTTATGAACCATGTAAATATGTTTCACTCCTGGACGATTGTATCCACACATTTAAAAAAAAAAAAGGACAAAAATGCCTAAAAGCAGGTTTTATAGTAATTTTATGGTTTTCTGCATTGGATTGGAACATCACCAACAGCTTATCTTGATGTGCCTGTGCATTGCATAACAGTGCATGGAAAAGAAGTGTGAAGAAAGAAGTGCATTTTCTTTTGCCAATTTTCTGAAAATTCTGTTAAATTTTACACTTCATTTGGACGGAAAATAAAAGGCTCAATTTGAGCTGGAAGAGAAAGGAGAGGGAGAAAATAACCGTTTAATGAATGAAGAAGGAGCAGAAGAAATCTAAGCAGCGCCTTACGTGACAATGTAAGGTAGCGCCGACTTTACCAACTCTCTCTAGAAGATGGATGATTGCTGGTGGCTTTCTGATTGGCTGTGTGTGATCTTCAGATCTTAGCCAGTCGTCTTTTTTTGGAGGCTCTGGAACAGCTGATGGCAGAGACTATCTTTCTGCCTAATTAGCAGTGACAGTCCTGATCATTTCGCTTTTACTGCTGTCTAAGAAGTCTGGTTAGCGCTGTAGCTTGCAATGATTCTGTGCACATTGAATACTGATAATCCCCCTTAAAACACACTGGGACTTTTTAAAATTCATACGGGTTCTTTAATTCATGAAGCATTTTGAAATTCGTACAGATACTTTCATTCGCGCTGTCATCTGAAAGCTTGGGGCGAACCATGTCCCATTTGGTTTCCCATAAGGAATGCTAACGATGCTAAAAAATCCAGGGAAACGCTGCAAAGAAATGCAGTTTGATTAATCAATTCATTGATTTAGGGTTTCATGTGTTTGGACTGGAGTAGACTTTGCTCATTATGAACATACCATCATTTGAAAATAAACCAAATGTTTTTGTCTTAATAAACGTTCAGCTTTTTAAAAAAGCAGTGTATGGTGAATAGAGCATAAAACACCACAATGAATGCTGTGAAAATTCACCTTAAAGCACAGTTTATCCATCATTAATCGTTCCATGAGAGCAGCTCAGAATTCACTTATGAGCGTGGTCATGACTTTTCCACAGAAAACCTACTGAAGGTCTTTTTTTCCCTTTTCCAAGGGCGGTGCCGTAACTTAGAACTGGATATCAATTAATTTTCTATATCTGGCATGGCTCTAAATACTGCCAAACGCACACACAAGGACCCACGTTTATTCGACCTATTACTTATCGTTTCACTCTCACTGACTTATTGTGTGAAGGAAGCAATAGTGGAAAGGAGATAGAGGGGAAGAAAAGAATAAGTGAAAGGGACTGAAATACTAAAAAAAAGCAGCCTTGGGAACCAAACAGTACCGACTGTACCCTAAGGGCAGCAAACACACTCGGAGAATTTAAAAAGATGGCAGAAAGACAGCTCCCAAGAAAGAAAAAGGAAAAAAGAAATGTGGTAGGAAGGTACGACTTATCAGTACAGGCACAGCTTGAGAGTTTGGTTAATTCATAAAATTGCGTTGGACGGATTTCAATGAATTAAATGAATGAAAACAACTTTTCGGAATAATTTATCATTACACTGTTTGGAACCGTGAAACCAATTATCTGGATAATAAAATGTTTTCCGTGGTAAATCTCTCTTTTACAAATGTAATCTCCCAACCAAATTTTTGTGATTCCAGGAAAGCAAACGATGCGGAGCACTTCCTCCAAACCTTCTGATAATAGGCGGTTTTCCTCATGATTGTGTTTATGAAGCTCATCCCAGTTTGGATCACGTTCTGGTCGTTCATCTCCACGTACGTAAGAAATAAGGGATAAGCGAGCAGGTCACTACTGTGAAAGGGTGACGCAGGGACGGGTCTGTTTCGCAATAATGA
>JAPQRN010000002.1:24530204-24544968 GCA_037367275.1 Coranthus polyacanthus | reverse complement strand
GTGTGTGTTTAGTGTGTGCACACGGTGTGTATGAAGGAGGATGGAAGCAGCCGAGGGGTAACCAGAGAGAACGGACCAGGAAAAATGAAGCTGGAAATAATTGATAAGTGATAATAATAATGATGGAAATAATGGTTCAAATCACACACTGATGTGTTGTCATTGGCTGCTGTTAAAAGGGTCAACATCGGACATAAAGGGAATCCACTTCAAAAACGTGGATTTTAAGGGAAAAACTCTGACATATTTTCACATAAAGACCCATAACCCAATGAGGAATACTGTCTCATAAACAAATAATCACGGTTGTCTTCTTTGTTGTCCTTAGCTTGTCAAAAATGATCATAATAATCACAGTTCAGTTGTCCCAGCTGTCATCGGATAATGAAGCCTTTAGGGCTAATATGTACTGATCAAAAGAAAACTGTGGACCTGCTGTGCCCAGTTGAAACATCCATCATCACCTCTCTCATCACATACTCCAGCTTAAAGTCAGGGCTCAAAGTTTATTCACTGTTCGCTGTTCAGTGTACGTTGTTTCAAATGTGGCCGTTACTGCTGGGTTCAGATGACGTGTCTGTTACGATGCTCGCTGTGTCGGATTAGGCGACTATAGAGTCTGAACTTTACGTCGTGTCGTAGTCGAGTGACAATACAGACTACATATGCCCTGTACATAATGTCATTGGGAAAGAGACGCGTATTGAGTTACTTTGAAATTTCTGCGTTAACAGATTTTATGGATCTGTCTCAAAACTTGAGGGGGTTCGTCCTTGGTCAGACGGACAGACAGATCACATGACCTCCTAAAAATTAAAGAAAAAATGACTGTGGATCCGTTCTTGGGTCACGTGAAGATGACAGTATGGACGAGATCTTGAGGCGAAAAACGAAAACGACACGTTTACTTGGACGTGATGGCACGTGTCGCAGAAGGCCAGAAAATGTGCTAGTTCTTCTGTCGAGACATTCTGAGGTGTCCCAGATGAGGCATGTGATCGCGATGCTGTTGGCCAGACCGAGCTAACCCCAGCTCCCAGGAAACACAGACTCCAACACAACCCTTCTTGAAGCACACATGAAATTTATACTGAACCTTTAAAACAAAAAAGATGTTAAACGCCTACATCGAAACGGTGATCCTCTAACTGCTGTGTTTCTATTCTCGTGTATCAGCGTGGTTCCATACCTAACTGGATTATTCAGAAGCTCCGATAAATCCCATCATCACTTTGGCCCCTGTCCACTGAAAGGTCAGCCAAGGTCCCAGCGGCCGTCCCTGGCTGGAGTTTACTCTCTGGCTTTTTATTGCGGCGTCCCAGCTCTGAATGGCTCTGGATTTATGTGCTGTTACATTTGCCTTTTCACCCTCTCTCTCTGTCATTTTGTCACCCTTCTTTTGCTTCCTTCATATCATCAGACACACAGATACGCTGATCTCAGTATTCATGTAGAGCATATGGCTTATTTCCTTCCATATTTATGAAGTGCTCAGTGACCCCCCCCTCTGCTTCTCACTAGTAATGCATATGTCCTTTACGCTTCCATTAAACAACCCCCCACCGCACACACAATCCAACCCAGTCGAGATTCAATATATGAACATATTGCTCCCCCTATGGCAGGATTATACAGTGTATGTGTAAGGTGTCCATTAGTCTGAAAGCTTCCCTCGATCTGATTCACTGTGCTTCTAATGATATTTAACCTGCCGGACCATTTTGAAAATGGACCCTGATGTATGATCCCATCTGTGTCACAGAACACTCACATGTGTCCAAATGCACAGAGTCATGATCTTGTCCACTTCTTTACCCTTGCTGTTTTATCATTAACTGAAGCTGCCACAGGGTTAGGGCAGTTCATTCATTAGTTTCTCTTCTTAACATTATTAGCCATACTTCACCTCAGCCATTATCTGCCCTGTAAATCTGCCATCCCCAGCTGCATTTATAATGAACCCCACCCCGAAGACTGATAGCTGCAAAATATGATCCGCTCCAGCAAAGCAAGGCTTTCATCACCCAGCCGCGATTCTGACAGTTGAGGGTTTTTTTAAACATTTAACAGAAATGTAATCCTAATGGACTTGCAGATTAGAGAAGTTGTAAAGTCACTCTAGATGTATAGAACCAGTTTGACGGGCAGGTGTTTGGATTAGATCATGATTTACAATGGAACGTTCTCTGAATCTAGTAGGTCCAGTCTTTTTTTAAGAAGTGAAAAAAATAAGAAGTTCAGTATGTAAGATTCGTGCACGTTTGTGTACTTACGTGAAGTTTGTGTTTTGTGCTGGGCTCTGGTTGTCTGATGTTAGCTAACTCCATCCATAAGCTTCGTTAACAGTAGAGTTAATTACACGACGGACTGTTGCCACAGAACGTGCGTTTTTACCGACTACACCTGAGGTGCGCATAGCCGTCATGCCATAAGGCGTACGGTGCTGGAAATAAGTGAAGTTAGTCTAATAGTTCAATCCGTCTCCTCAGTTTGTCAAGACACAGGTGATGCTGGTAGTTTGATTAAAACAGAGATATTTTTTGACCCTTTCTGAGTAAAAGTGCTGCATACGCCAGCGCCGCTGTGCTACTGACTGCTCCTTGGCTCAACTCTGCGCTGTTCAGAACATATGTCTGGTAGCTGTTCTACAGCCAGGAAAAAAAAAAAAAAAGTCTAGCGTAAACTCTGGCCCATATATTGTCTGGACTGGTCCATGCAGAGGCTGCTGATGGAAAGCACAAGTTTCATTTCATGCACGAATGCATGTTATCTTTTCCGAGCTGCAGTTTATAAATTCCACTGCCCATTGGCGTTCAACAACTGTAATAAAAAGTTTTATTTCACCCTCACTTTAGTCAAACACAAAGTTACACAACACAGTCTGGGAAGCAGCACCGCAGGCTAACACACCAAATTAATGTTACAGTTATCTGCTGATATCAAACTCGGAGAAAAGAGAACACAAGTTTACCTGATTGTTGTTCCCACTATTCAATCGTGGTGTTTTTTTCCCTCTTGCCGTGACCACAAAACAGTTCCGCTTTATGTTATCTTCAACGTCGTACACACCGACGCCCACTTTGACTCATCAACTGGTGAAGTGAGTGTCTCGTCGGAGTGTGAGCTGTAGGGTTCCATCACCTGAAAGGACATGTGTAGCTTATGAAACCGCCAGAGATTTATTTACTTATCAATCAAACGTGCTGTCCTGGATTGTCCTGGATTGTCCTGGATTGTCCTGGCCTTCTTTAACCTCTGCATGTGATCAAGGCTATGTATAAGAAGAGGGATGTCATGAGTCAGGATGGATGCCTGCAGCACTGCGTGGTGTAACTCTGCTGCTTGTCCTGTCCTGTCCAAATGTCCTGTTAGGTTGAGATGTCAAAATGTCCCTAAAACAGATGCTGCTGCTGCTGCTGCTGCTGCATACACCATTTTGTTTTATTTCGCTCCTTCGAGCTAAGTGTAACCAGCCAGAATATGTGCTGATGTGTCAGTTAAATCACACCGTGCACGACGTCCGTTTCCACAACATTAGCTTCTCGTTCACTGTTTTGCAGCTGCTCTGGGCTTCTTCTCGACACCAGATATTACATTCTTGTCTCCGATGCCCCTCGCTTCAGGCAAGAGATGTCCGTGTTCACATTTATTGATTTGTCTGTCTGTAGCTCCAAGTAATTATTTGAATCATTAAATGCGAGTGTTACTCCACTGACACTGAAGAAGATTTTGATATTTCACTAATGGTGGAATCTAACGGGACAGAATTCTGGACCATTTCTGTTTCATAAGATGCTTTGGGCCAAATTAAAGCTTTCACAACTGGTCAGTGAGTTCTGTGATGGAAAAATCAATAACAGAGTGACAGATTAAAATACAGATTTACAGACAGACCTGTTGATGAGTTTACTGGGAATAAATTGTTATATCAAAGCACGACTGCTTTCATACAGTCTTTCATACTATCCAAAACTAACATGAACCTCGGTTCGGACTTTCAGGTGTATTATATTCCATTTGTAAATCATTTACGCAGTGCGTCTCTTATTTCCACTCTGCCCACATGTGCTGGTGTGTAGTTACAGTTTGCTACCCTGAGGTCTAACCCCGATTCCTCTTCTATCAGAAGTGTAAAGTACTTAAAGCTGGTTTCCTTTTAATTCTCTGTAATGTAGATTTAAAGCAAATTCATAGTGCATCTCAGTCAAATCCTAATCCTGACCTTAAACCTAAATACCAGTCCACATCCCGGAGTATCTTTTGAAAGCAGCAAAAATATTGTCAATCGTGGGGATCTTTATCATTTTAAGTAAACGCTCACGTATAAACATAGAGGAACACACACTTTCACATACATCCATACATGACACCACACCTCCCGTTCTGCTGTGTAATTATACTCACATATCAGCGAGTGTCTGGACCCTAAAGGTTGGCTCTGCCCGAGGGTTGCAAAGATTATTATGAGCCGGAGAGTCAGAGAGCAGCCTCTGAATCTCTGGGAAAGAGAGTTACTTCCTAAAAAATAATCCCAATCTAACAGGCCTGACTCATTTTGCCTGCAGTTAAATGAATTAAAGTTCTACTGAAGTGACCTAATGGGCTCAAATGGAGCCTCTTCCCGGTATCCACTTCTCATTATTGTATCTTCCACATGCATACCAAGTAATGGGTTTGGTAGAGAAACCGCTGTTCAGGTGTTTTCTGATCCACGACAGACTGGACCTGTGGGACCAGGGACAATATTTAAATAGCTCCATTATCTGCCTTACTTTAAAGGGAGCTGCTACGAGGGTTAAATCATTTTGTAGTCGTGTGATGTGTAACTGCAGCCTTAACTGAATCATTACTTTTTAAATACACTTGGACAAAATGTGTTTTCAACATGCAATGAGAAGGCTTTTATGATTTTCAACTGTAGTGATGTTAAACACGAACAAGTAGGAACTCAACAAAAGCTACGCTCTCGGCATCCGCTTGCTTTTTTTTTTGCCTTTATCACTCTGTGCATCACAGAGTAACATTTTGATGTCATTTTTCTTGGACGTATTCTGTGGCAAGGTTGTATTTCCGTTGTTGAAAGTAGTTGGTTATGTTTCCTTTCGGAGCAGTTTCAAGTGCTTGCATAAAGCTCGGTTCTCTTGTGCATCGACGCTGATGCTGAGGCCAAACCACTGACGCAGCTCGCCCTCGTCTGCACACTCGACTCCGACCGGGCCTTTTCCCAGTGATAAGAAATGAAATCCTTATTGCATCTGAACGGTAGAGATATAAACATACATTGAACTTATGTTATGCTGCACATGTATACTTCAAAGATCACTCCAAACTGTAGTTCAGTGCAGTTTTATCAGTCATCGAAGGCGCTGCAGAAGTAGCATAAAAGCCTCTCATCCCACCTCTTCTTTATTGTTTAATTGACAGTTATTGAGAGATTGTTTTAAAGTGGCCATATTCCCCGTTGAAACCCTCTGGAGCGGCGTCACGCCGTGCAGCTTTCCATACATAGTTGTAAACACTCTGTGCTCATTTAGCCTCTTCCAAGGTTCACACTTCATTAATCTGACTATCATTAAAGTGATTCACATGCGCTGCCATAAAGGGGCAGATTTGGAGACTCAAAGGTGTTGTAAACAGACACAAAGACATCGCTCTGCTTTTATTTAGCTCACAGGCCTGCCAGCTTCTCCAACACTGTCTGACTAAATAATATTTACTGTACTGCAGAGCTTCTCCTTCATTTAATTAACAACTTTGATTTGATGTTACGCTCCGTTTATAACGAAACGGTGAAATGTAAACACAATCAACCTTCGATAAGAGATGAATTGGATTCTTTTTTTGTGCACGTGTGAAGCAAGTTAAGCTCAAACGAACGGCTTCTTGATTTGAAAACAAATGCGTGGTATGAGCCTCTATTTTACCTGATTGACCTTTACATCAGAGCTAAGAAGAGAGAGACACATGAGGAGGTGAGACCCAGAAACAGAGAGAGACAGGCCCAGTCAGAGACGGATTATGGAAATGTAATATCCGGCTGATAAATCACAGTGACTGTCAGGTGCTCAGTCATCTGATAATATGACAGACAGCGGCAAGACGGCTTCCTCTCCAAGCCCATGCTAATTATAGACCGACATAATGAACTCCCATCCACTGTGTGTCTCAGATCAAACTCATGTGAGCAAATAATCTCTCGTCTCATTTGTTTGTGGTATTTTTAAGTGCTGTTGTATGTGTACAGAAGGAAATGGATGTGCTTAGGAATTGTGCTTGTGTTCTGCAACAACCCAACATGAACACGTGAAGAAACTTAAGCTTTGTTTTTTACATGTATGTATATAAAAACGTTTGCCAGAAGTCAATGTGACAGCAGATGTTTAATGATGGAGCTGCGTTGACAGCCTGAAAAGTGTTTTGTGTCTTCAGGTGTGTGTTTGAAAGCGTGTGCATGGATGTCCACTTGTCTCCATCAGTATTTGTCAGCGCTGAAGACATCCGGGGATATTTCAGGGCCTTTTCACACCTGAACCACGAACAGATCCAGACGCAGTATTTCAATTAAATGCATTTAAAATACGCATTTTGAGTAACTGCCGTTTTTCTGGGCGGACATTTGACCTTAAACATAGGGCTTGTATGTGTTTTATTAGACATTATTTAAAGGTCCCATATCTCAACACTTAAAGTTCTATCTATGCCATGTACATGTGTGTATTGAAGCCTTCTGTAATGGCGTTGACAAAGAGTATAGATTTGATAACCTGTACAGTGGTTTCTATGCGAGGACTCGGGTCAGTTTTTCTGTGAAAATCTTAACGCTCGCTTCAGAGTTCTTCGATACGTCTCTTCTGCTCCTCTCAGCGGCGAACATTAGCTCCCATTAGCTCCCATTAGCTTGTGAATGGAGCTAACCGACGTCAACAAACAACTGGCTTCTAGCACAAGAGAGACTTCGTATCTTCCAAAAATCTTCCAAATTGAACCTTTAATATGCAATTTTGCTGTCACAAAAAAGACACATTTTAGACCCAAGTGCAGAAAACAACTGTACAAGAATTCATCTAATCACAGTCTTTGACAAAACTCAAGTGAATGACATGACTCGCTCCGTCGGGTCCAGTTTCTCCAAATGCACTTTGGTCAAATTAAACTGTAATTAAACATCAGAGAAATGACAGGTAACTCTTTAACTGGAAAAGAGGGTTAGGGTGAGGTTACGTGGTTTAAGTTGACAAGAAAAACACTTTTCTGTCCATTTTTCAATGCATACTCCTCTGTAAAAGATGGGATGTTTAGGGCATCGATCACAATGATGAATTAGTTCAATTTTAGATGAAGCACGACTACAATAGGCTCCACTACCATTACAGGCAAAACAACATGTATTTACGTGCACATGCAGTGTTACATTTACACAACATGAATGAATGACACAGATGAATGGATACGTTGCATGTAGTCGTTTTTTACCAGTTTTCAGCCTCGGGTTGTTTTTTTTATTCAAATTTAGGCAACAAATGTCTGTATTTTTCAGTTTTTTTGCTTGTTTTTTGAGGAATATACTGAGAACTTCCATTTCACCCAAAACATACGTAATACCTTCAATCAAACTCCTTCAAAATCTTCACTACGTGAGTCTGGAAAGAGATGGATGTAAACTGATACTCGACTGGTTCGAGGAGGCGTTGTGTTGGTAATTCTAGTCATTTGTCTCACTTTTAACCATCTACAGTCATAACCTTGCCATGTTTGTGCAGTAAAACAAACAGAAACTACATGATATCATCTCATTATGTGCTACTCTACTTATATCAGACCACATCTGCATCTCCTCCATTTAACGAAGCAGCTTCTGATGTATTTTATGAGCGCTCTGTCTGTTTCACAAATGTACTATTTAAGCATCGTCTCTTATGTCTCATGGGACATAAGATCAGACATTTCAACAAATGTCTCATGCAATTGTTTGATAAATGCGACCAAATGTGACCATGGAAGCAAATTTTACAACTGAGTCCATGGGATACTGCACAAACTCAAAATACAAAGAATATTTCCCATTTTCGGTTTGTTCAGCCCCCAGAACACATGGCTGGTCAATGAAATCTTCAGTTTGTACTGCTGTAAAGTGTAATGTCTTAAAACTTTAGAAAAGGAAATTAAAATCACAAAACTTTGAGACAAAACTGCCACTCAAATGTGCTGAGAAGTCTGTGTTAGAAGGATCATGGTTGTGCAGGAAGGGAAGGGAGAAGGAAAACAGGATGTGGTGTTTGATGGCTGATCTTCTTAAAAGTAGTGGTTTCAATCCTGCCCGTGGGGACTTCAGAGCTCGGCTGCAGAGCCTTTCGGTAACGGTTCGACATGCCCTCGCTTCATATAATACACAGCACGTGAGGGGGTTAAATCTGAGCTGAGCAGAGAGTTAAGAAACGTCTACATACTTGATTTGAAGAGGAGAGAGAGAGGAAAGACGAGTGTTGAAATGTGGAGTTTCTTTTAATTCTGTGTGACCAGGGGCTAAGGTGGACCGGGACTCGAGGTTGGAGTAATTAACCAACGGGTACGATAGAAATCCAGCTGCTCTGAGCCTTAATGAATGGATTTAAAACTAACCCTCTGAAAAATTGATAAGGGGCGATTAAACTTTAATGAAACATTACCCAACAAACAAACATCAGTAAAAAAATAAAATCACTCAACGCAGTAGACACAATGCTGCCGTTCATCATTATATGTTGAAATAGTGTCAGAAAATCATGCAATTAATCAAGCACAGCTCAGAAATAATGAGACTCTCGTGGGAAGAGCACAGTGGGGGTGGGTTGTACATTTCCAACCAACGACTGGACAAACTACCTTTTACTCCCAAGAAAACTTCAGTTTCCACAGAGACAAATGAGAGAGGAAGTGAAAACAATGATCTAAGCAAAGGGAAGTGATCAAAGTTCGATTCCACGTGCGATGGATTTCTACTTTGGCAGATGAAAGGCCAAGCAGGAAACATTGGAACATTTGTGCTTTTGTGGTGCTTTTTTTTAAAACTATATTGTACTGATTCTCCCAACTAAGCACAGAGGAAATTCAATAGCAGAGGAGAAATTAATGATGGTACAAGGTAACGAGAGAGGCAGAGAAACAAAGCAAAAAAGCAAAGGGGAGCCCTCTGTCTTCAGAACTTCATGTAATATTAAGCAGTAATTAAAAGAGCTGAGCTGACTCAAGGTGAACAAGACAGAAAGAGAGAAGCCGTGTGGCCTTTGCAGCGTGTAATTCATTCTACTGGTTCAAGCCATTAGAGGAAAGTCCAGGGGTCTAACGAAGCAGGGTTTACCTCACCTCATGTAACCTCACATGGGCTGAACTGCAGCGAGTGCAGCCGAGAACGTACAAGAGAGGAAGGAGGGACGGCGCCCAAGCTCAGCAAGGACGGCGATGCTTTTACCTCAACTGAGAGGGTTCAGGCCTAGAAGGAGATCTGTGAGGAGGTTCTGAACCCCAGGAACTAGGAGCCAAACCCATCTATTAGGGCCCCAGACAGAGGCTGATAAGATGGAGAAGATTAAGAGAATTTACTATATTTACTATATATTTACCTCAGTGATAAACAAACCAGGAATGGACATAAAGCAGCAAACGAGTCAAAATGTTACAGTGTTCTTTGAAAATCAACTGTCATTTTCTGCAAATAAATGACATGACAAATAAATAAATGCTCTGAATGACAATATTTCTATTTGAAATATGCGATAAACGTCTTCAGCAGTTTCTTGAATAAATCAGTCCTAATCCTGAACAAAGCACGACAACGGTTAGAGTTTTGGACCAGTTGTTTGACATCCTTGGACATGCTGTCGCCTGATTGGTTGGTAAATCAGCAAAGAAACTGCAGAGAAAATATGAGAACGTTAAAAGTCTGAAGTAAAACAAAACATACAATCTATCAATCTCAGTCTTCTCAAAATGTTTGACCTTCGCCGTTTGCAAATTCGGCATAGCAAGCCGATCATTTCTTTTTATTTCTTTTAACTTCGTTCATTGTTATCTGCAAGGCATTTAGGAGGATTTATTTTACTGAAAACATCCACATGGAGTTACATCCATCCCGTCAACGTCATTTTCATTTTTTGCAGAAGCTGCCGTCGTTGTCGCTAGGAGCTATTTCTGTGAAATTAAGATGCAGTGAAGACGGAAGTTTTTAAAAATGTTTAAATGAACTAATAACACGTTTTTCCTGTGTTTCTAGCGCTCTACTTACCCAGACCTCATCACACACACACCTTCTGCCACCTCACACTCTTTATCCAGTTCTTATTAGCGCTCAGCCCTGGCTACAAGAACAATAACCTCACAACTTTTTGATCAGCATCAGTAGAAACTTCATTCTAAGCAGAATTTCTCCCCGTTCCCTTCCCTCTCCCGCACCCCTTCTCTCCCTCAGGCAAAACATTTTGCTGACCAAGACTTAGCCAGCCATCAAGGGTTACAATTTCCCCTTCATCCGCAGTTCAGTTTATGTCAAGTCTGCGCGTAACGAGGGCCAATAAACTTCTCATTTTGACTCTGGCAAAGAGGAGAGCGCTTTGAGTCGTTTTCTTCAACACATGGAACGTATGATTTGGCTTGAAATTTGAAAACCGTTGCCTGAAAAAGGGTTGAAGCCTGAAGTTCTCTCATGTCTGCACTGGATTGTCCAAAAAACGATGTGTTTGGAATACACCCAAAGAAGGAAACCTAGTATGTTTCTGTGCTGAACTTGCTATCTTATGCTATTCTTTCACGACCAGGAGTAGAGTTCAGCAGTTTCTCATTTATTTCTCTCATTCCTCTTGTTTATATTTCAATAAAACTTATAAACTGTGGCAGACAGAATTAGGATAGAATCAATACAAAAGCCATCAGCTTTTCATCAGCCAGCATGATTACACATGAAAGACATAAACCTCGTGCACACACAGTAACTGCTGTTTATTTCTATATAATATCTCTCATGTTTTCAGACCTGGATGTGAATCAACCGCCGGTCACGGAGTGGCCTCGGACCCTGGTGTCACCAGGTCAATAAAACCCCGCTGCAGGAGACCCTCAGCTTCTTTTTACCCCATCTGGCCCTTGTCCTCCCTGCTTCTGTAGGGGCAGCAGGTGCTTCTGCTCTTTTCTGGACTCTGCTTCTCAACGCCTGGGATGTGAGTGTCTGCCTGAGATTAACCAACAGTAAACAAGTTTACAGACGAGTATAGAGCCAGCAGCTACAACACAATGTGTGCCAGCTGACGACAAGCAACAGGAGCCACAGAATCAACATCGAGCAGCTCCCTGGATTTAAACAAAGCAGCGCGTGCATGGACATGGTAACATAACTGGGTCTAGAAAAGCATAGTATAACACGGCTGAGCTGGGACTGTGAAACTCGGGCACTTCATATAAATTGATTTTGTTTGGTTTAACTGGAGGTTTGCATGGAGCCAACTAACCTGTCTTTTAAACCGGCATCCTTACGCGACACTAATTTGAAGTTAAGCATTGATACACATGCGTAGAGGAAACTCGGACTCTGAGCTCCAGACTCAATCATGCAATACACAGACTTTGTACTATGAATTTGGTAGAGTTAAGTCAAATTTAATGACTGGGCCAATTGATTTCGACATTTGTATTCTCACACACGCTCCTCCGTGCAATGTCGAGGAAATTTAGGGATTTCAGTGCAGTGTGTATGAAAAGGGCTTCAGACTGTGCAACGTTTTCAGTGGTTTTCAGGATAAACATGTTGTAAAATCATGTATCTTGACTCCTTTGGGGCTCTGAGGTGATGGGATGGACTAAGGAAACTGAACCAACTGTGTGATCGTTGCATCGTTAGGTCTGCAGAAGCAAGGATGTAAGCTTTAAAGAAGGAACTGCTGCTGCTGGGAAACTTTTAATCTGTATGTCCAGTCAAATCTCAGTGTCTCAGTGTGTCTTTTTAACTCACTTGTAGAGACACGCTGTGTTGTATGATTAAAGCAATGCTCAACTCAAAGAAGACTCAAAGAAATTAAGAGACGGAGTCGGCGCTTGTGGCAAAATATCACATCAAGTATTAATGACAAGTCACATGTGAGAGGATGGAAAATCTAACAGGATCATCCTGTTTACTCCAGATCCTGTGATGTGCTGTCATATAGGTTTGTCAGTGTGTGATGGGAAACAAGCTGTCTGGACACCGTGTGTTATATGACATGTTCCTGTAAACACACCATAGATCATTTAGAAAGCGGCTACGTCATTCCAGTTTAATACCTTCAGTTTGCATTTTAATGTCTCCTCTTCCTTCCTCTCTTCTTAGCTTTTAGATCCCTCTTTCCGGCCTCTTCACTCTCCCTCCGTCTTACCACCAGAGTGATGGAGTGTAGGATGGGGAGGTATTTAGGCAGGGATGAAGGAGTAATGCTGGTCCTTCGTCTGACAGGCTGAGAGTCAGAGAGAAGAGGAAGACAAATAAAGCCGGCGAAAAGAGAGACGAATTAACAGAAAAATGAGACAAGAAAGGAGAGACACGCTGCAGAGAGGACTAGACTGCGATACGAAGAAGGAAAGAGGCTGAAACTGGAAAAATGTGAGTAATAGCCCACACCTGAAGATCAGTGGAGCCCAAGTGCCAGCAGTGCTTCTTATAAGGACTATAAGGCTTCACTCTCATACAGACATCACAGATGTGCCACGATTATTCAGTATAACAAATAAAGGCATGTTGTCAAGGTTGAGGCTATCTCCAATCCCATTTATTTATAAAGCACATTTAAACACAACGCGGTTGAACAAAGTGCTGCAAAATAACACCGAGATACACAAAAAACAGTGTAAACAAGACGTGAAAACGCACAGTTTTTAAATGAGATTCAAGTACAGACAGTGAAGAGACCTGTCTGATCTCTAATGGAAACACGTTCCATATATATGTCTACAGTTTGTATCATAGAAAAATATATGTCAGATTAAGATATTTTCTATGTAATTTCTACAAGTAAACAGTGTTGAGCCCTGTTGGTGCCGTGGGCTAGACTCAATAAAACAAACGCACAATAAGCTACACACAACTGTTTATGACTCAAGGCTGTATCACCGCACCTTAAAGCTCCTGTTAGGGGAAGAAATAAAGAGGAATACTGCTCCAACAAGATGAAAACCAACACAAGGTTATGTATCTGTTGTTAAAAACTGGCTTTAACTTCACGTTGGTCTCTTTGTCCAGCTCCTCGCCCCACGTTTCCCTCTCTCTCATGTTATTTTCCCAGCGAAGTTTGAGTGAAAATACTCTGCTTTTGCCAAACTTACCCATTAACGTGTCTGTCTATCATTTCCCTGGGAGTTCAGGGGCGGTGCGTTCACTGACAGGATATATTTTTGAAGACGTCTGTGCGCATGTGCATCTGTGAGATATGAAGCTAGAAAGAGAGGGAGAGAACATAGGGAGAGGGAAACGAAATCTGTCAGTGCAATATCCATCCCTCCTTAGTAAATATACTTTCATACCGACTCCAGTCAACTTGTTCTCTAGACACGATTTTCATCAAGAGGTGCAGGTCTAGGAAGAGAGAGAGGTGAAATGGACGCTTAGAGGAGACGGAGGAAGAAGAAACATGAGGAAAGAAGGAAAGACCAGCTCACAACACAACACAGACATCAACACAACTTCACACAAGCACAGATTACGGACAATTAAACAACATTAAAAAACAACGACATTATCATGTTCACTAATTGTTAAAGCGATGTTATATTGTCATTATTTTGTGTAATACAGAGGTGAAGTCCCGCCTCTTCCGGTTGTTCCCCATTGGACCGAACTTCAGAAAAAAAACTGTATTCGAGTCAGTGGTGAAAGACTAGTCATGTTCTGATGCCATCGTTTACACATACGTTTGTCGGTTTAGAAGATAATTTCACAAGTCAAGAAAGTCTCAATTTGTTGTAAATCTTTTGAAGTATCAGACTGTGAAAATATGCAAATACAAAGACTACACACCCGAAAGTCTTATTTTAAATGACATACCCCGACATAGAGGGAGGGATGGAGCAATGGAAGAGACAGATGTGACTGTCCTTTCCACCGCAACGAACACGGCTTGTGTCTGTAAACAAAACAGGGCCTTTAACCGGCTTTAATGATGCATACAAACACACACGCAACACACACACACGCAAACACACACAACACAACACACACGCAACACACACACAAACACACGCAACACCCACGCAAACACAAACACACGCAACACACACGCAAACACAACACACACAACACAAACACACAACGCAACACACACGCAAACACACGCAACACACACACGCAACACACACGCAAACACAAACACACGCAACACACACGCAAACGCAACACACACGCCACACACAAACACACACAAACACACACAACACACACGCAACACACAAACACACACAAACACACACGGCAGCAACGTTCATATTTTTCCACTTGATTCTAGTTGGATATTGATTGTGGCTTTGAATTTTTTTTATTGCGTCATAAACATAAAATTGCTTTTTTATTATCTCTCTTATGTGCAGTAATTTCATTACGAGCTGCTTCAGACCGTGTTGTGTCTCAGATCATATATACACTCCTCACAGACGCTATGACAGAAAATGCACAAAAATGTATTATCTGCTCCCTATGAAAAATATAAAATAAAAGTTAAATAACGAATTAAATAACTTTTTGGGTGCAGTCGACCTGGTGGACTGATGGACTGAC
>JAPQRN010000002.1:24508149-24523064 GCA_037367275.1 Coranthus polyacanthus | reverse complement strand
TCAGTTGGTTGCAATCTGCAACTTCACCACTACATATCACTCGATGTCACACCCTGCACCTTCAGGAGTGTTCATTTCCTTCGCCCAGACATACACTCTCACTCATTCACTGGCGCGCACACACAGGAGGCGACGGGCATATGTGGATATATGCAACAGATCTGTCTGCAAGGAGCGCGCCGCTGTGGCTTTGTGTGCTCTCCTCCAACTAAGAAAAAGGACTACTTACTTCCATATTTATCCATTTATTTATTTTTCATCTATTTAGCAGAGTTTTGTTGGCGGTCAGTGACGAGCAGCGCAGGATTTAACATGCCAGACTTCTGAAAAGAGACTTCTTTTTTTCCCCCTCATTTTTTCCGTCTGTGGAGGTAATCGCCACAGTGTGAGTGCGCAGAAAACGGGGGCAAAAATGAACCAAACCAAAGGAAATATACTCTCATCTGCACTACTAAAACTACTGTTTTTGATAGCAGTACTCCATGGAGTCACCGGTAAGACTTTGAAATATAAAGTTTATGAGGAGCAGAAAGTGGGGACTGTTATTGCACGGTTAAAAGAGGATGTTGCCGGGGTTTTATCCAAACTACCCAGTTCCCTGACCTTTCGGTTCCGCGCTATGCAAAGGGGGAGTACGCCGTTTCTGTCCGTCCGGGAGGAGGACGGGGAGATCAGCATTGGCACCAAAATCGACCGTGAAAAGCTTTGTGAGAAAAATTTAAATTGCTCGATTGAATTCGATGTGGTCACTCTCCCCACGGAGTACCTGCAGCTGTTCCACGTAGAGGTGGAAGTGCTGGACATTAACGACAACTCCCCGCACTTCTCCCGCGCCATCGTCCCCATCGAGATCTCCGAGAGCGCATCCGTGGGGACGCGCATCCCCCTGGACGGCGCCGTGGATGCGGACGTTGGAGAGAACTCGCTGCACACCTACTCCCTCACGCCCAACAACTTCTTTAAGATCGAAGTGAGGACCAGGACGGACGGGGCCAAGTATGCAGAGCTGGTGGTCATGAGGGAACTGGACCGGGAGTCGCAGTCCAGTTACCAGCTGCAGCTCACAGCCTCAGATAACGGCGTCCCCCCAAAATCTGGCTCCACTTTACTTAAGATCAGCATCTCTGATTCCAACGACAACAGCCCAGCCTTTGATGAACAGGCTTATGTCATCAATTTGCTGGAGAATTCACCTCTTGGGACTTTAATTATTGATTTAAACGCCACGGATCCGGACGAGGGCACTAATGGGAAAATAGTCTACTCTTTCAGCAGTCATGTCTCGCCAAAGATCTTGGAAACATTTAAGATAAACCCAGAAAATGGCCACATTACTCTCATTAAAAAAGTGGACTATGAAACCACTGTTTCCTATGAGCTGGATGTCCAGGCTCAGGATCTTGGCCCAAATTCCATTCCAGGACTGTGCAAAATAGTGGTGAAAGTGGTGGATGTGAATGACAACAAACCAGAGATTAACATCAACCTGATGACGCCTGGCAAAGAGGAGGTGGCCTACATTTCAGAAGGTGCACCTGTGGACACCTTCATAGCTCTGGTGCGTGTTGATGACAGTGACGCTGGGCTTAATGGCGAGGTGGTGTGCAGGTTGCATGGCCATGGCCACTTCAGACTGCAGAAGACCTACGAGAAGAACTACATGATCCTCACAAATATCTCACTGGACCGGGAGAAGAGGTCAGAGTACAGCCTGACGGTTATAGCCGAGGACAGGGGCTCCCCAAGTCTGTCCACTATCAAACACTTCACGGTGCAGGTGCTGGACGAAAACGACAATCCACCACATTTTGAGAAAAGTCGTTATGAAGTTTTTAAATCAGAGAATAACTCTCCTGGAGCCTACCTGATGACTGTAGTGGCCTCAGATCCAGATCTGGGCACTAATGGCCAGGTGACTTACACCATCATAGATGCTATTGTTCAAGGCAGCCCCATATCCACCTATGTAACCATTGACCCCTCAAATGGTGCCATCTATGCCCTACGTAGCTTTGACCATGAAGATGTCAGCAGAATCGCCTTCACCATTCAGGCACGTGATGGGGGAAACCCTGCGCTTTCAGCCAACACCACAGTCCTGCTCACTGTCTTGGATGAAAATGACAACCCACCTGTCATCCACTCCCCTTCCCTCCGAAATCACACCGCAGAGCTTCCAGTGTGGAAATACGCCTCACCAGGTCAGCTAATCACTGCCCTTAAGGTTACAGACCGTGATGCTGGAGCCAACGGAGAATTGAGCTGCGCCATCGTGGGTGGCAATGAAGATGGCTTGTTTGTGATGGATGCTCGACGTTGCGAGCTCAGAACCAATGCCAGTCTGGAGCAGGCTCCAAGGGACGTGATGGAACTCAGGGTGGAAGTGCAGGACAGGGGCACCAGCCGTTTAACTACAGGGGCACTCCTCAGGCTGTCACTGCAGGAGAACATGGACATCCTCCCCCCTCTGTACCCCACCGGTTCCAGCCAGGCCCAGCTCGACCTGTCCCTCATCGTCATCATCTCCCTCTGCGCCGTTTGCGCTCTGTTGCTCATCGTCATGGTGATGTTTGCCACCGCCCGCTGCAACCGCGAGAAGAAAGACCCGAGACACAACTATAACTGTCGCGTGGCAGAGAATAGTTACCAGAATCACCCCAAGAAGCCCGCCAGGCAGATCCACAAGGCCGACATCACCCTGGTCCCGACTGTCAATGGAACTCTGCCTGTCAGAGCCCACCCACGCTCCCCCTCGGCCTCCCCTACACCTGAGAGGGGCACCCTAGGGAGCAGGCAGAGCCATCACAGCCGTCAGTCCCTTAACAGCCTGGTCACCATCTCCTCCAATCATGTGCCAGAGAACTTTGCCTTGGAGCTTGCTCATGCCACACCTCCTGTAGAGGTAAGATGGAGGGATTTATTTCATTTATTTACTTTAATGGTATAAATGGTGTTTAGCTTTATGTGGTTATACTTACTATTTCAAACCAAAAGATAACGCATTTGTAATATTAATATCAAAAATCATATTCTATGCACATTTTTTGTCTTATATTCAGTATTTGTTCTGAATTTATTCCTTGCTCCAATATTCTGTTACCCTCAGCCCTTTGTGTCATATTTTTGTTGACCATCACATTCAGGAGCAAGTCACAAAGTCATGCCACCCTCTTCCCCTTCCCCTTCCCCTGCCCTCCCCTCCCTACATTGTCTTGTGGCTTTGCTTGTTTGACTCCATTCATTTTCCCCTCTTCATTTTTTCCTTTTATTTTTGTCTTTTTTCCTTTTCCTTTTTTGTCTTTTTCGTTCTCTGGGGGATTGTAGCAAGTCTCACAGCTTCTGTCCATGCTCCATCAGGGCCAGTACCAGCCACGACCAAGCTTCAGAGGCAACAAATACACCAGGAGCTACAGGTAAAAAAACAAGGCCTCTGCACAACCATGAAAGTATGAAACAACCATGAAACAATATCTAAAATAAATGCTTCAAATGTAAAGATGTATAACCACTTGATTTGTCTGTACTTCCACATTATCCCTTTCATTCACATCCAATAGATTGTTTGGTTTAGAGTCAAAAATGTATGCTCAGTAACCTCACATTTGCATAATTGTATGTAAAACCTCTTCTGCAGAGTGCTCTCCCCCTCTCTGTGTGCCTTATTATCCATCAGCAGCATTGCATTCTCTTAACCATTTGATAACATTATTTCCACCCAGTCTTCAATTACAAATGTATCAAATGTGCTGGTCTCTGTGCAGATACGCCCTGAATGAGATGGATAAGTTCAGTCTGAAGGACAGCGGCCGCGGTGACAGCGAGGCTGGGGACAGCGACTATGAGCCTGGCAGGGAGTCGCCCATGGATAGGCTCCTTGGTGAGGGCTTTACTGAGCTATATGCCCCTGATGGCCAGCACAGAACGCATGCAGGTACACCCCCTGGCCCTCCATACACCCACCCATCCCACAACCCTCCCTTCACATCCCATTGTTCACACATTGCCTCTACCTTTGTACCTACATTTTTAGCACAAAGAGTAGGAACAAAGTTTCTGTGGTTATGGTTATTTTAATCAGGTGACAAATAACCAATTAATTGGTTGTAAAAACTGCCCATGAGAAGTTTCAGATCATTTATCGCTATTAGCTTTCTTTCCTTGCAAATTAGAAGAGAGCTGGTTGTAACAGAAAGAGACAGTACAGACAAAAAAACTATAGCTTCACATTAGCTTTATGCTGTCTGTACAACAAACAATTTCTCAGATACATTTCCACTGTTGGAATAAAATCATGAGAGTTTTGCTATAATTGAGGCGCCCCTGCCTCTCGTCTTCTAGAGTTTCCAGTTTCTCATTTTGACCAAAATGATCAATATTATGGTACATTTTTAGTCTTGGCTCATACAAATACTCAAGTTGAGTGACTTGAATATTCTCAGTAGCCAATAGATGCTTTCTATCAGCACCAAACAGGAAGCAGCAAACTGTTCTAAATGAAATCCCTGATGTTGCATGTTGGATTTTTTCAAAAATAGAAACACAGAATCCAGTTTGGTGTGTGTTCTGTCTGTAGAGAAGTGAGACAGTAGTATGTTCTGCTCCTCCTCCTCTGCGGTTAAACCATTACAGTAGTTTTGGCACCCCCTACAGGTTGGACTTTTTGCTTATTTCAATATCTGTTTACAACTCCAGGATTTTTTCAATTTTCTCCTCTGGAGTCAAGAGAAGATATGAAACTGCAACAAACTTTAAAACTATGAATTTTATTTATTAAATCCTCAAAACTGATAATTCTCACTGCTCTTTGGAGAACGATCTAAAACCAAAAAACAAATAAAACTGCAAAGGTATCTGGTTGTAGTCTTACAAATAGTGACCCTGCAAGATTCAGTGTTTACAAAACTGTGTGACATTGTTTTTAGATGCTAGAGGCGTCCATACTTGAGTCTCTTCAGAGACTACATTTTTGTACAGGAGGATGACTGTGAGGGCCAGAACTAACTTATGTACCGTATTAAGCTGCACCAACTAAATTTAAAAAGATGTAAAAAAAATGTACATAAGCACTTGTCTATAAGCCACAGGTGTCCACATTGTAACATGAGATATTTACACAGAAATATAATAATTACCGCAAATAAATGCTTTTTTCCAAACAGTTCCTGTAACACAGCAGCAACACAGCAGTAACACGGCAGTAAAGCGAAAATAACACGGCAGTAAAACTAAAACGAAGAAGTAACCATCCTACCAGCCATAGGCCATTAGCCTACCAGAAAAGTAATTGATCGCTATCTTCATCTTCCTCCTGCGCACTAAAACTACTGAAGTCGTCTGCTTCAGTGTCAGAATTGAACAGCTTCAGCGCTAACCCTAACCCATAAAGTAATTTGTTTGTGCATTTAAAAGCAAAGTAGTTTTAGGTTAGTCAGGTTAGGTTTTTGCATGAGGCCCATTGTCTCCTCAATTCCGGCATGCCTGTTTTAGTGCTGCATGTGCATTGGCCTTGGAGGTTTGTGAATGCTCTTGTACATAGTGAAGCACTCTTCCACCTCACTGTCACTAAGTCCCTGAGATATCTCTCCAGATAGCTCAACTGATCCTCCTTTACTGCCACCCGTCTCCTCTCCCCACTGTCACACTGCATGGAGTTTCCTCCCTCTTCACACTCGACTTAACAAGGAATAACTTTGAACACTTGCTGAGCATTGATTGACCCAACTGAGTTTGAAATATTGTGCCAAAAGAAAAACCCACCTAGCATCAAATATCATCAGGTTCCAGTGACTAGCAGAGTCGGATCCACTTGGTCACACACTCTAAAAGCCCCTGCGTCTCTCAGCCTGTCTTTGCTAACGTCACACAGGTTGTGGCAGGTTCTTTTATCACGCCATCCCTCTCCTCCCATAGCTCCTGCTTCTTTCCAGCCTGCTTCCCACACAGCCATCACTCGACACAGAATTTGAGCTACATCCCAATTAAATTCGACCCAGACGGGCAGACAATCTCATCACTAACACCTCCTCCCTCCCTCCTGTCTTCCTTTATAGCTTTGTGGAGGAGCTCTGCTCGTTAGTCACTCTTCTTTTTCCCCACCTTTAAGCCTTCACTTTTCAGCCATCCAAACCGAAGCCCCTCATGCTCCTCTGATGAAAAGGAGGCATTTAATTGCCATGTGACGAATAGTTGCCATGGAGTCGAGGCTCCAAATTGCGCTCATGATTAAGCCCTGAAGAGCATAATTACATCTTGAAGCTCACCTTTCTCCTTCTGGATGTTCACCACGCCTCCCGCCTCCATGTCCACCGCCAGCATTTAGCTGGTGCCCTGTCATTATGGTGGGATATGGTAGCCCTCGCTGCTCAGGGGGAGAGTGACAGAGAAAAACTCCTTGTTTGTAGCCCATTTGAAACCAGATACATTATTAAGCAGTTCTCCAAAACTGTATTTGATCCAAATTTAATAAGAACTCCTTTGCCTTTGTTGCTCTGATCTAGATTTTCTACAAATGTTGGTAACCTTTCCTTTTACTGTCCCCTAATTACTAAATATAGTATATCATTGGGTAATTAACACTGGTAAATAAATCAGTAAACTACAGCTAAAATACTAAGGAAAACCTCAACTGTGTATCAGTGGAGTTTTTTCAGCCACATTTCAAACACAGAAACTAGACGTTCCCTTTCAAATGAAGACTAATACATGCGTTTTGGCCTTAAACTTGTATTGGCCACATACTGTTATAACCCTAATGTTACTTTAGGATTAGGATTCCATGAAAAGAGTTGATGTTATAATGGATAAGTTGATAATAACTCAGATATAATTATGTACTATCTTGGAAAGTTGGCAACCCATTCTTAGAAACTCCTCCTTAGAAACCAATTGGTTCAATTTACATTTATAGTTATCCAAGATTTATGGGTAATAGTGGAGGTTTTTTTTTTTTTAGAATTTTAGCGGTTATTTCTCTGTATTTACCCACTTATTTACAAAGTGGTAACTATCCATTAATATGCTATAAATGACCCTATATTGACTGGGTAAATACTTGGTAATCTTGGGACTAATGGGTTGATATCAATCTTATTTCTGCAGCTCCACTTGATGTTTCATATGTATCAGTATACATTCAGGTCACATACGAAACCATTCATTATTCACCACTGAGATAATTAGGTCCCAATGTTCAACACCCAGATGGTAACTGAAAAAGACTTATACTGTTATTAAGGTATTTCCAGAGACATAAAAGACCTTCAGGATGAAACATAAAACACCATCTTCTTTGTTAATGTACTCTTCTTCCAGGATTCTAGAAATATCTTCAGAACAGTGGCAAGCCTTTGATTTGACCATCTTTGGTTGGAGTTGGGACATGGTTAGCGTACACAGCCCTAGAGAGAAGCCAAATACTACATTATACTAAAGTATCTTGCTTAGCTAGATTTCTTGAAACTAGTCCAACCAATGAATAACCATAATAGCCCTTAAAACTAGCCAAGAAATTAAACAAATTTTGCTTATTACAAGCAACAAAAACAATTATTTAAGATTTAAGAAGACTAAGTATTCTTGAGGAGATCAGAAGTCGTTCAAGTGCTCTCACTCTTAAAATAAGGAATACACAATCTTCATCTTTGGGGACATTATACAAACCACAGTTTAGCTTGTTACTGGTTAAATCTAGGTCAGTATTAGCTTAAATACTCTTCAAAATAGATAACTTTTCTAATGAAAAACATGCTTGAAAAGATTTTTAAATTTTTTTTTTTAAATTAAAAAATAATTTTACTTTCTTGGAATGTATTTTTTATGTATTTGTTTAATTTCAGTGTCAAGTCTTCATAGAAACATACAGGGCTTTATCAGGTTTCTATTGTTGTACAGAGTTCCAGGTCCTTGACGGAAAACATTAATTGTAACAAGCTACAGCTTTTACAGCACAAATGTTCCTTTTAATGCATCAAATCTTTAAAGTCATGGAATTTGAAGGACATTCTGGGACCATAACACGTACAAGGTCCTCTTGCAGTGATGTGCAGAAGGTCAGACCACTGACAACAATTTATCTATCCTAAAATGTAGATAGGCTATAAATATGCTCACTATAGAACCTGACCCTGTTCTGTCTGCATAATGAATGAGGAGTAAACAGTGCTGTCACACACTGGCACGAATGAGAGAGGGCATGTACTTTACATCAAGGTATTTGAAAAGGCTAAGCAGACAATGAGTTAAAAGGGCACTCTATCATTTTAACACATCACAGTCAACAGTAAGCAGTGCTAGTAAAAGAAGCTCCAAAGTGTCTTCAGCGGCTCTGAAGCACAAGATGTCACAGTCACGTCATCAGGACTATTTGAGCTTTTGGTGGTGTAAATATATAAAAGAAAGCCTGCTTCACACACTGTAAATGTTTAATTTTAAAGATGTTTGCCAGAGAGGGAGCTTTTCACAAATGACACTCAGTTTGCATCATGGGAAGTGTAGGCTGGAGTGTGTTTGGAGTTTTAGCAATAATGAAGGCTAAAGAAATAAGAATAGAAATTCAAAAACTTCCATGAAGCTGCAAGCAGCGATGATCGGGCCCTCACACCTCCACCCACGTTGGGGTGGGCCACAGTCTAGGTATTTAATTGAGGGTATGTAGACATGTTTAGGCCCTGGTCTGCTTTCAGATGTTGCACAAAGGAATTAAATACTACTTCCTGTGTCAAGAGTACAATGGTTGAAAATGGCTAAAATTATAATTAAAATGAAAATGGTGCACTTCCTGTTGGGTGTTGCTGGATATGGCAAAAAGTGAACAAAAAATGCATATTCAAACCAAAATGCTAGACCTCCTGTTGGCTGTAGGGTATCATTCCAATCAGCTGGACCTGAGTCTGGACTGGATACGTGTGTCTATCAAATTTGGTACATCTACATGAAACCACTTGTGACTTCCATGAGTTTTGAGTATGTTTAGTCCTTCAAAAAATGCAATCGATTTGGGAGACTAATAATCCTTACAGTTTCAAGATGACTCAGGCCATAATAAACTACTCAGATAATTCAGTGGCAACTAAATCAGTCAGTAAGCCACATGAATTGACAGACACACTTTCAATGTTTCCTGACTTTTTTCTTTTTTCATTTTAACATACAAATCATTTGGGTCCAGTCTTTCTCTTTTTTGCTTTTCATCAGCAGGGCACCCAATCTACTGCTGCCCCCGCACTGTTTCTTTCTTCTCTTCCAGTGCACCCAAATGCACTTTTCATCTGCTCTAAGATGTATTATAAATGTTCCTTTCATGTTAATG
The DNA here is from genome assembly GCA_037367275.1 of Coranthus polyacanthus. Taxonomy (NCBI): domain Eukaryota; kingdom Metazoa; phylum Chordata; class Actinopteri; order Kurtiformes; family Apogonidae; genus Coranthus; species Coranthus polyacanthus. Next base: position 24,513,757 of record JAPQRN010000002.1, on the reverse strand, counting down.
AGGGGATAATGAAGTCCCTCAATAGCACAACTGAAAAGCGCCGCACTCCTCTAATGAAGGCTTTAAGTTGGCATATTTGATTTGTCTAATTTATTCTTCAGAGATTTTCTATTTGAAGATTTAATATTGAAAAGAGCAACTTGAAAGGAAAAAATGCAGGGCTTTTAAAGGAGGAGTTATTTTGAATGGGTAATAGGCATTGATCGGCCTTGCTGAATTGTCTCTCTGTGGTAAATAGTTTGGAAGGTAGCAGGCAGTGCTCCTGCAGAGAGCCTTTCAGACTAATTAGGGCAGATTTCCAACGTTTCCAGAGACAGTGCGGCAAAAAAAAACACCTGAGGAAAGATGGGCAAATATTAGCCGAATCAAAAAAGCCTCAACTGACAAGAGGTCTCTTTTCATCTCTTTGATGTCATCAGAAAAATGTCAACTGTTCAAGTCAAAGCTAAAAATGTACAATCCAACAACTGAACCAATCTCAATGCTTTGGAATTTCTTAATACTGCGTAAATAGACTTAAAACAGTAACTTCAGATCTACTGTACATAAATTTAACATGTTTTCACAAGGTCTGGAAACTTGTGATGGGCACTTTTTCTCATTTTTAGTTATCTCATATGCTGAACCATCAAGCTGAACAGATTTATTTACTACATGGTTATGTAAATATTCTACCATTAGTTGCAGCCATATTTATGTTTTTTTTTTTTTGCTTTTTCTTCTCTTTCCTACCTGAATTCCATTGGGCTGGGTATCACTCAAACGTGTAATAAAGTTTAATTTCTTCTGATAAACCTTTACATTTAAAATAGTTCAAATTCAGATCAAGAACAGCCTGATAAAAGAACATTTAATCCAAGTATTTGGAATCGATGTTAATTAGAAAAGGTCTGAGGTTACAAGCCAGTTACAGACCTGTTCAGAGGGTTTGTCAGGCAGGTGGTCTCTGCAGTGGTTTAACACATACCCTTTTCATGGAACTCTAACCCTAAAGGAAAGTTCATGGAACCTTAACCTGGGTTAGGCTTATAACAGATAAAGTATAAGGCCAAAATACATACATATGAAAGGGACCATCTTCTAGTTTCTGTGTTCAACATGTGGCTGAAACACGGCCTAAACTACATCATTTTAGACAAGGCACAAATGTAACCATAACCCTCAGCGAGCTGGTGGATGTTAAGAGGTTTGAGGTTTGAGTGCAGCTCAGGGTAGTAGTGTAAGGTCAACACTCGACCCTACAGATTTGTGATTCTAGTGCACCTCAGTATTCTGATAACTCATGAATGTTTCTGTCTCTGTGCAGCTATGAGGCTCTGTACAGAGGAGTGCCGGGTCCTGGGTCACTCAGATCAGTGTTGGATGCCCCCCCTGGCATCCCCGGCCTCTTCATCCTCCGACTACCGCAGCAACCTCTACATCCCTGGGGAAGAAGCCCGCCAAGCCACCGACCTCGCACAGGACAAGACCCCGCAGCCCTGCACTGATGCTGGCCCCTCCCGGAACCAGAGCTTCTCCACCTTCGGCAAGGACATGACTGCAGAGGATGGGGGAGAAGAGGAGGGGGGTGACGGCGGAGGCGGAGTCGAGGCCAGGGACGAAGATTTGTGTGGGACCACGTCATTGCTGTCAGAGATGAGCAGCGTGTTCCAGCGCTTGTTGCCTCAGGGTTTGGACTCATATGTCCAGGTCAATGAGAACCACAAGGGGACTAGTCTGAGTGGGGTGGGGGTACCCATGACCGGATCTCTGGATCGCAGGCGGGGCCATCTGCCTGGCAAGGCTAACCCCTCCGTCCATCAGCAGGGTGTAGCAGCCTGGGCCGCTAACACCCACTTCCAGAACCCTGGCAGCAGCATTGGCCCATCTGGTCACCATCAGGCCGGCAGCTACCACACCCTCAAACCCAGCACCAAGCTGAGCTCCCAGAGCAGCAGCAGCCACAAGGGCTCCCAGGCACCCAAAAACAGCCCCCAGAACAGCAGCCATGCCCCAAAACCCCACAGCAGCCCCCTGCTCACGGCCCTAGTCAGCCCCACTCTGGTGCAACCCGCCCCGGCCCCGGTGCCAGTGCCAGTGCCGCTACCAGGACCCTCCTCCAAGTGGCTCCCAGCCATGGAGGAGATCCCAGAAAATTATGAGGAAGACGATTTTGACTCAGTACTCAGCCACCTTCAGGGCAAGCGCAGTGACAGCCGGCATGAGCTGGTGGACGCCAGCGAGCTGGTGGCTGAGATCAACAAACTGTTACAGGATGTCCGGCAGAGCTAGATATCTTGTTTCTATTATTTATTCCTCCACTCAATGACTGCTACCTTCATGTTCAGAATAAAAGTGAAGAAGTTTGGGTGGTAAAAGACAGACAGAAAATATCTGAAGTAGAAACAAAGACAAAAAACAAGACCTGCAATTGTCGTTAAAGTTGCATTTCTAATGTATTTGTGTTTTGTGAATGCTAAATATCCAAAAATTGTTTGTAATTGCTGGTTTGGTACACAATGTACACTATGTGACTGTATTTATCTTTGTATTTTAAAAATACATTTGTATACTTATTATATTTATAAAAAAAGTGTATATAAACTTAATCAGAAGTCTATTTTTATATTTGAATGCATGTTGAGTACAAAAGAAGCTGAATTTAACTTTGACATGCGATTGACATTCTACATATTTAAATTGTCTTTTGTATTGTGATTCTTTTTTATTTGTCGCTATGATATGTATACATGAATATATTAATGAATTAATATACACTTGTCTTTGTGGATTATTGTGGGGAAGGGGACTGTACACAAATAAAAATAATAACACACAAACATGACTGAGCCTGTGTGGTGTATGTTTGGGTTGAGTAAGGGGGGTAACTTGAATGTATGTACCTTTTTATATATTTTACAAGTTCAGAACATCCAGTAGCAACATCATTACCCATAATTACATGTAACTTTTATACTTTTGCTTGAATAAAGCTAATTATGGTATAATTATATGGCCAAAGGTACTGTTGATTTCTGGGAAGCGGCTCAAGGAACTTGTGATGGGAGTACCTTTTTAATATTGAGTTTAATACTGTATAAGTCCAAATGTACATGAACATCAACTCTGTTGTCCAAGAATATTGACACGTCAAAAAATTGCCCCCATTTTCCATTATACTTACACACAGATACAAACAGTTAATAAAGCCAAACAAATAGAAACAACATTGAACGTATAATTACATACCTGAAATATTTAAGTTGCATTCTTGGTGGGGGTGGGTTTCTGCCAGATCTGCCCCTCTGTCACTAATTCTTTTAATAAATGGACTTGATGGACATAATGTCCAGATGCAGCCAGGGAGTGGAGGGTGTCCAGTTCGGTGGCCTGAGGATGACAACTTTGCTTTTTGCAGATGATGTGTTCCTGCTGGCCTCATCAATCTGTGATGAGGCCAGCACGGGGTTTGCAGCCAAGTGTGAAGTGGTGGGGATGAAAATTAGCACCTTCCAGTCTAAAGACTCAGATGAGTTGCTTCAAGTGGAGCAGTTTAAGTATCGAACAGGAGTTTGACATGCATATCAGTGTGGCGTCAACAGTGAGGAGTGTACTGGTGTACCAGAGTACTGGTCTGTTGTGGTGAACGTGCCTATCCTCACCTATGGTAGGAACGTGGGGTGGTGACTGAAAGAAAAACAGGTGAGGAAATGAGTTTCCTCTGCTGGGTGGCTGGGCTCTCCCTCAGAGATAGGGCAAGGAGCTCAGTCATCCAGGAGGAGCTCAGAGTAAAGTAGAGCCACTGCTCCTCCACATCGGGAGGAGCCAGTGGAGGTGATTCATCTGGTTAGGATGCAACCTGGACGCCTCCCTTGTGAGGTATTTCAGGTCCAAGTGAGAGGAGGCCCCAGGGCAGAACCAGGACACACTAGAGAGATTATATCTCTCGGCTGGCCTATGGGAAAGCCTCGGTGTACCCCCAGAAGAGCTGGAGGGGAGCGGGAAGTGTGGGCTTCTCTGCTTAACCTACAGAAAATGGATGGATCTTGTTCTAAAAATAAACTTTTCACAGTATAGCATGATGCCAATCCCTTTTTAGTTCTCTGGCCTGACAACAATATGTTTCAAGTCCACATTAATTAGTTAGTCCACCCTAACCCATATATATATATATACTGTACATTTGGTCATTCAGATTGGAGAACTTGTTGGGAAAATGTTACAACTTGACTCTGGATCTGTACAAGACCTGGACGGTGCTCAAGCTAGCAGCAGTAATCTCACTGCAGACCTGCCTGTTTCAACGTGGTCTTGTTTGGTGTGCAGTGAGTGGACTCACTCTAACTGCAGATTGAAATTCTCAGCTGAGGTGGATGTAGATCTTTAGCTATGCCTTTGTGATGATGGAATCTCTGTTTCAGACTTGCATTAGCTTCTGTCTTCACAGTTGCAGCTGTTCCAAATTTCCACAGTATAGTCCAAGCCCATATGTATTATTCCGATGCTTTAACAGCCTCATGTCTGCTGGTTTCACACTTTACAGTAAGAGTTAGAGCTGAGCAATACTCCACTCTATACCCAGCAATACCATGAAGGGTAAGTAATAAGTAATACATCTTGAAACCATCTTTAAACTTTTAAAAATGAAAATATATTTTCTTATTTGTCCTTCTCAAATATATACATTTTGTGCTTACATGTGTTTAATACCACTCTAAACTGAATATTCTTAAAATTTTTGAACTGGTGGTCAGACAAAAGAAAACATGTAAACATAACCTCGGGTATTGTTTGTATTACATTTACATTTTAAAGGCTAAATGTTATAAACTTGAAAACATATCTGATATAATGACCAAAATGTGGCTAGTTATTGTTGATTGAAAATGGTTGAAAATGTGCGTCAGAGGCAGATGGACATGGCTGCTGAGAGGAGAGAGAGACTGAAAGAGGCGTTATGGGTTTCAGAGCTGTGAGTTTAGACCGAGGCGGAGGCGTCTCCCTCTTCAGCTGCCTGAACAGCTAGATAATGGGTGACACCTAGAGGTTCACCATGTGCACTGTAAACCAGTGACTCCAGCAGCCGCCTCTCACAAACACATTACTACTATACTACCTCTACTAGCTGCACCAGCCAGCCCTGACATGGCAGCAGAGAGAGAGAGAGAGAGAAGGGGAGGGAGGAGAGATATAAAGCAAAACAACAAGAGAGAGCCCCCTGCAGGACAGAGTGCCACACTGCAGCAAACAGCATCAAGCACAGGATCAGACAAATCAAACCGAGCAAAAGCTGTCCAATGTCTTCCAGTTCATTTTGGGCTTTTGAAAGAGTTGAAGCAGAACTGGAAACATTTATCTGACATAAGGGTCAAGGATGTGACGCTAGCATGTTTGTGTCCTTTTTAGTTCAATTTAAAAGGGTTAGATTTTGAAAATAAACTTACTGATTATTTTCATATTTCATATTCTTGTTTTTTTGTTTTTTTAAGACTTAAAATTCATGTCATGGAATGTATAGGGATGCAAACTCCACCTTTTGGCAGAGAGATAACATAGGTCATAGGTTTTTCCCTTAATCCTGATGCAAAAATCAACTTCAAATCTATAGAAAAAAAGCTGATATTTAACA
>JAPQRN010000002.1:24491582-24508049 GCA_037367275.1 Coranthus polyacanthus | reverse complement strand
AGAAAATTTCTAAGAAATTCACAGAATTTTCTGGGATTTAAAGAAAATTAATAGAACTTTTTACATATACGTAGAACAAATCGGGTTGTGGGTATGGATCGGGTAGTGACAGCAGTACCAAAATAATGCTCACATTATTTTTATGGATCTAAACAGGTTGACCTGAGTTTCATGACATGCTGCCAGTATGTGTGACAGTATGTCATGTTGTCTGATGAAGATCAGCTTGTTTGAATCTGATGAGGTACAGCACAGTGCCTGGCAAAAGTTCTGAAACAATGTAGTCTTATCATTTTTGAGAGACACATACATGTTTCTAATGTTTATATGCAACAAACCGGGTAGATTAATGGTATGAAGATTTATTTTGACCAAAAAAATATATAAATGTACAGATATTGGTGCAAAATGCTTAATGTTCACCAAACTGTCGCTTTAGGTAAGAACAGCGGATTTTGGATGAAATACATGTAGCTATGTCACGCTCCACTTTACAAGTTTCTGTTTACAACAGGTTTGGACACATATGTAGAAGTAGGTCATCAATACACTATTGACCATGATTGAGTGCACTGATATATGAAAAACAATGAAAAACAGTTTGATGGTTGACCATTGATCCAGGTCAGTATATAAGGCATGGCTACCCTTCCATACTTCAACACCAACTTCACCTGGAACAAGACAATGACCTGAAGCATACATCCAAGCTCTGGAATGGTTATTTAGAGAGATGATATTTAGAGAGATGTGGTCAGAGTGTGTAAATTGTTCAATTAAAATAAAGTTTCACTGTTTATTAAGTTTTTGTACAAATATCTGTACATTTGTATATGTATTTGTTCAAAATAAATCTCTATAAGCTTAAATGACCTAGTTTGTTTGTTGCATGCATGTGTCTCTCAAAAACATTAAGACTAGGTGCCAGAGCTCACATTCATTGATGGAATTATGGATTTCACTTTGTACTGTAACATTTTGAAGGAGAAGATGTTCCTCCCTGTGAAAGTTTGGTCAAAGAGCTGTATTTCAGCAGGACAGTGGCATGGCTCTAAGCAGATCACCGCCTTTCTGAAGGAGTGGTCTAGCGTATCTCCTCATCTGAATTCAATCCAGGTATTGTGGGACCTGGAACAATGACCTCAGCCCCAGTGATGAGTGAGTCCTGACCTGAGTCCTCAGGCTCTGCTTCCTCTACAGAAGACATGACAGTAGAATTGAGGAGACCCTCAAAATAATCCTTCCACCAACTGATGATGTCCCCAGTTAAGGTCGTCAGAACTCCACCCTCCCTGTTAACAGAGTAGGTGAAGCACCACTTCCCTCTTCTGAGTCACCTGATGATTTGCCAGAACCTGTTCAAGGCCATCCAAAAGTCGTGTTCCATGCCCTCATCGAACTCCTCCCACACCCAAGTTTTCACCTCTGCAAACTGCCAAAGCCACTGGCCACTTGGTCTGCTGGTACCTGTCAGCTGCCTCCAAACTCCCACAAGCCAACCAAGCTCTATAGGACTCCTTCTTCAGCCTAGCAACACCCTTCACTGCCAGTTGTCCACCACTGGGCTTGAGGATTGCTGCCATGACAGGCACCAATGAACTTATGGCCACAGCAGCTGCTTCGACAGTGGAAGTACTGAACATGGTCGATTCAGACTCAAAGTCCCCAGCTTCCCTTGGGATGCAGTTGAAGTTCTGCTGGAGGTGGGAGTGGAAGATCTCCTGGTCAGGTGTCTCTGCCAGATATTCCCAGCAAACCCTCACTATACCTTTGGGTGCACTAACTCTGTCCAGCATCCTCCCCCACCATTGGATCCAACTCATTACCAGGTGGTGATCAGTTGACAACTCAGCACCTCTCTTCACCCAAGTGTCCAAGACATATGGCTACAAATCTGATGACTACAAACTCATTCACTAACCTACAGCAATTACACCCTTATACTCAAACATGGTGTTTGTAATGGATAAATTGTGACTTGCACAGAATTCCGATAACAAAACACCACTCGGGTTCAGATCAGGCAGGCCTTTCCTCCCAGTCACGTCCATCCAGGTAACACTGTCATTGTCCACGTGAGCTTTGAATTCCCCCATTAGAAGAATGAAGTCCCCGGTGGGAGTGGCTTTGGCACTCCCACAAGTAGTCCAAGAAGGTGGCATACTCTGAGCTGCTGTTCAGTCAGAGCCTGGTCTCTGACTCAAAGTTATTTTATGAAATAACAGTTTTATTTGTGCAAGTTCTGTATATAAGAGAATGTCCACTAGTATTGTAATTAAGACCACCTAAATCGAGAACAAGTTATGACTGAGACCACAGTGTATCAAGACCGAATCAAGACAGAGACCAGACTAGATATGCAACATGGGCGTTATGGGAAACATTTTTTTCAAATATTACAGATTGGTATGGTATAAGGGATGAGATAATCCTTGTTGCCAGTGAGTAGCAGGATGAGGAAAGAAAGAAAGTTCTTACACCTAAAAAAAAATGTGAAAGACTTTTTTTTCAAACCACAGTAATGACTTTAACAAGTAAATCACAAAAAAGCACCAGCAATTTAGTGATATCCCTACAGCCATGGTCTTGAAATAAAAACCTTAGTCCTCTTTGTCCGAGATTGAAACAAGCCCAAGTAAAAATGCACTTGAGTCTGAAACCAAGACTTTCAAGACCAAGACCAATCTCAAGTACTACAACACTGTACTAGTAGTCCACTGTGTAATATATTTCAGGCCAGTGCCTCTAACGCTGCTTGTTGGAAAGTTACAGTGAAATATTTCAGAAGTACAAAGGTTGTTCTCACTTCAGTAGGTAGGTGTGAAAGTGCCCTAAGTCGCTGCAGGTTAACTCTTTATCTGCTTATCTGAGCTTCCTCACACCTCACAGTGAACACATCACCATGCCGTGGATCATCAAACTGCCTTTACTTTCCGTCTCCACCTCTAACAACAATGGCAACAACACAGGGCATTGTGTCGATACAATATGCTCCTGTTTTCATTCCTGCGATACCACAAGATGTTTTTCACTTGGATTGTGGCTGGAAAATAGCTGCTTTCTCCATAAGTGCTTTTGTGAGAGAGAGTGGGTGTGTGTGTGTGTTTGTGTGTGGAGTAAATGTAGCAGCACTGTAGTGTGACAGAAAGCTTATAGCCACAGTGGGAGGTGTGCTGTTCACACATATACACACACTGATGAGAAGGGCTGGCAGCGGTAGATAATGGACCATCAGCTGAACAATAGCTGCTGTGTGTGTGTGTTTGTGTGTGTGAATGCGACAATGTCTTATTATCATTGAGTGTGTGTCTTTATCTTTTTGTATCCTCCATTTTGAGTACAAGTATTTTTGATTTCGTGATGTTCTGTTCTGTAAGAAAATGTGTGATACTGTGTGTATGAGGTTAACATGTGTGTGTAATCTGAGATCGATATATGTCCAGTATGTATTTGGCCTGTGTGTGAGCAGTAGTGAGACAGCTCTCTGTGTGTGTGTGTTGGGGCTCAATAAGCCAGTGTAATCTCTCTGTGTATGGCAGTAAACACCTTGCTGGATTGCTGGCTACTATCTGTGGACACACACTGGGTCTGCCCACTGCAGATTAGCCTGATATCCCTCTTTGTGTGAATATATGTGTGTGTGTGTGTGAGCATGACAGTCACACAAAGCTGATGGAAGTCACTACATGTGTTGGAGGTTAATCTTTATAACCTTAGATGTACAGTATGTGGTTTCCCCCTGTATGTGTGTGTGTCAGATATCAGACATGTTAAAGAAAAAAATAATCTTCCATGAACTGAGAAAAAAAAAATCTTGGAGGACACAGCATCCTTGTGCGTTGCTTGCTAAACTACTGAGCAGCAATAATGTGGTAGGAGAATTCAGTTTAAAATGTATTGAGTAAAAAAGTAAAGCAACAATCTCTGTTTCAGAATCCTCTCCAAATATTCTAACACAGCTGAAATGCATACCACATGACCAGGTGGGCTGATAACACTGCTGGACACAGGAATTATTGCAAATTGCTCCAATAACAGCTCGCCTGCTGTGGATGTAGTCAGTAGTATCATGACAAAAAGCAGGATTTAACTGCACAACAGCTGCTAAAAGAGATAATAGTTGTGTTTCCATGAAACGTCAAGCGGATTTGAAGCAAAGTTTTGAGAAGTCACAAAAAAGAAAATGTGAATTACATGTGTTTGCATAAACTCATTTGGAGCAAATAAACTAACCCGTGTGATGTGGTCAGAAGTGGCACTGTAGGCTATGTTACACATGGCTCTACTAAACAGAGTAGAAGAAGTAGATTGTTCAGTTACTGTTTGTATCTAAAATGGCTGTGATGGCTGTGCTTTTTTCATGAATGAGTCAGAGGAATAACTCAGCCTCATGACCAGTCGTACCAGACATGTTTTAGTGCTTTATTAGGAAGACGCTACATCAGAATTTATTTGAAAAAGGTCTTTCCATTTCCCTTTACAGACATGTACTCCTATTTGAAAAAGGCAAAAATCACCTCAAGCAAGCAAAAGACATTTCAGCCATTTTTTTTTCACATTTTGTCATTTCTATAAACATTTTCTGATGTGAAACTTGATAAATGCACTTATTAATGGCAGAATGGCCTGCAATTAATTATCCATGTTGAATTACCAGCTGGTAGTCAATGATGACGTCTTATTTTCTTCAAGAAAGGGCCACGTGACTGTGGTGACTGATAATCAGGTAATGAATGTGGGACAATGTGTGACAATGTGGGACACCAATGCTGAGATTCAGACTTGTATTTTGCATTTTTTTCCTCCTGATGTTGAAAGTAGAAAGAGTAAGAAAATTCAATGAGAATAAAATGTGTGAACTGATTTTAGTCATTTTGATTTAATGTTGTGAAAGCCAGCATATGCTGAGCACAAAATCAACAAAATAATCAATAAATTGAACAAAATCAACAAAATAATCAATAAATTGAACAAAATCAACAAAATAAATGGTAAATGGATTGCATATACATATATAGGCTTTTTCTACCCTGATGGTAACCAAAGCACTTTACAGTGTGTCACATTCACCCATTCACACACACAAACACACAAACACACATTCACCTGCTTGTGGCATGGGCTCTGAGTTCAGTGTCTTGACAAAGGACACTTCACCATGTGGACAGAAACCAGGGATTGAACCACCTACCTTCTGGTTTGTGGAAGACCCGCTCTACCTCGTGGATCCAAAAAAAAATAAAAAAATTAACAAAATAAATGAAATGAATAAAATCACCAACCACATGAAAAAAATGAACAAATCATCAACGAAATGAACATAAATTAACAAAATAACTGCCTGATCTGGAAAGTTTGGTAGATCAGTGTCTCATGTTTTATATTCATTTCACTATTCTATTCTCTTCAAAATCTAAATGTTGGACATTGTGTCAACATGTGGGACAAAGTAGGGACAAAGGATAAAAATGCAGTGCAGTCCCTCATAAAGCAGGTTAATTAAACCTGGTCCCCCTACCCATGACCCACCGGTGGGTCCCGACCCAGTCTTTGGAAATGGATGCTTTACGACAGTAAATGTCAGATTGTTTTGTAATTTGCTCCTTTATGGGCAGATGCACTCCGTCCATACACACACATACATATCACACATGCTCTTTTCCAGCCTGTTCAGTATTCTTTCAGTCACAGCTTAGTGCTGCTGTTGGTCTCAACATCATTAGCACGACAGATCAGCAGCACATTCTGACTGTGTGTATGTGTGTGTGGACACCAACGTACTGTATCTGTCACCTGAGTCACAACGTCACACTTGCCAAGAAGCCCCCTGTATAACAAGATACACTAACACTCGACTTGGCAAACTATAGCTCACACAACGCGCCATGTGACCATACGTTCCTTCATCATCAGCGCATGATAAATCACCAAACAAACACTTCTTCTTGCCAGAGACACACAAACACTGCAGATGAATTAAAGCTGCCTCATGTATTTACCCTTACATACGGTTGATTTTCTACACCTTCACAGTATGGTCTGGGTCAGTTTTGAAGAGTCTCTACCAAAGTTTGAACCACATATCTATTTAGAATGTATTAACACCCTCTCTGACATTAATAAAAGGGTGATTAATCTTTAATGAATGTTTCGGAGAGCAGAGAGAGTGTATTTCTTTAGGTTTTACAACAGTTGTTTATGGAGAAGAAACATCTACTATCACACAATATCATGTCCTAGTTTACAGAAGGCATGAAAACATAGTCATAGAGGTTTTTTATTAAAAATGAAAATACTAACAACATTATGGATCTGGAGGACAGCTGGACGATACAGCCAAAAATGTAGTCGCAATAAAAATGTTCATATCCATAAATAACGATAATTTTCACAATAAATGTCAAATCATTATTTCTTTCAACCTTAAAGGTTGATTTTTCAAAGGTGAAGAAACCAGACAGTTCTTTGTGGCTGTAGATTATTTGTAAAAGCTGCAATGAGATGGAAATGACCTAAAAGATATATACGTATATATACGTATATATATATATAAAAAAAAAACAGCAGTAGTCCCTGATTTTGTGATTTAATGCTTATTTTGTTCATTGTTTTTAAAATGAAAATGAGTTCTTATTCAACAAGATGAACTATTTTTGTTTTTGACTTCAGGAAAAGACATCAAACTCCTGGCTAGAAAAAGGTCATTTAGTGTGTTTTTGATAATGTCAAATTGGCTCAACAGTATGTAAGGGTTAATGTAAGGTTCATCATCACACAAGGTGGTCCTGCCTGACTCCTTGCACAGTGTCCGCTCTGCATCGGGGTCATATGTCAGCGTGTGTGTGTGTGTGCGCATGCTGGAATGTGTGTTTGCGTGGGAAAGAGCAGGGGCTGAACCTGCTGCAGAGATGAGCAATTGGCTGCTATTAAAAAACACAAAGAGAAAGAGGGCATTAGAATATAGCATGTTATTCACCCTCTGTGTAGGTGTGTATGTGTGTGTTGTGAGCAGAGGTTTGCAGCTTGACAAACACACCCACTTACTCATTCCTGCATACAAGGAGTCTTTGTATTTCACATCTTGTTTGTGCCACGGCCATTATATGACAAGAATGTGTGGTCGTCCTCTTTTCCTCTATGTGTGTGTGTGTATATATATGTGTTAGTCAGATTTTTTTGCGCCACTAGGTGGAGCTCTTCCTATTCCTCAGGAGCCCTCAGTCACTCACTCACTGTGCGTTCTCTTCTCTCCCTGCGGAAGCGGCTGCCAGCTCTCTGACTAAAGCAGCAAATGGATCAGCGGCGGAATAACAAAAGGATGGATATGATCCTTCGATATCCCCTATTCCTCCAACGCTGTCCTCCTTTCCAACTGGCACCAGCATGTGTTTCATATCTGGCATGTGTCTCTGCTCTGATTTAGGCGGATTACATTTACACCTGGTGTTAAAATGCATCCCCAGTATACACACTTAAATCGGAACGCCCCCCCCCCCCTCGGTGAAGCTTCAACAGATTGCTTCGCACATCTGCTGTCATTTTTTTTCTTCCATTTTTTACACCATCAACAATGCATAAATGATGAGTTCAAGCGTGACATACAGTTTACACACCTTTCACAGCTTCAGATGGAGTTCGATCACAGGTGTAACTGCTCTGGCACACTCGATAATACTGTAAGCCATGAGGAACAAAGAGTGGGGCTTACTCTGAGTACTGGCATACGGCTGCTCACATACAAATACAATACAAATACACAGCACTTTACTGGGAGCCTTCTACTGCATTTATAAAGAACCTGAAAGTGTCTAATGGCTCCTGAATGAAATGGAATGAATATCTGAATTTATGGATTTAAAGTCTTAATGTATGCAATGAAACTCTTAATATATGAACTCATGAAGTCTGAATATATGGAAATAAATTCTTTAATGTATGGAATGAAATTTAATAGTTAAAATATATGAGGTGAAACTGAGAATATTGACTGAAATCCGATGTCATAACAGGGACATCTTGTGTTTTAATCAGTGTTTGATATTATTCAATGAGGATGTTGCCGCTATGAGTGAGTCAAATGTAGTGGCTGCAATCCAAAGTAATGAAGAGATAATTAACACGCTTACAAATATGTGTACAGGACACAATAATACTGGTATATGTGTACATGAATATACTTCGCCATATGTGTGTGTTTATGGTGCTTTTTGTTTGATGTGTTGTCTCATAAGTTATATTCAGTATTCAGTATGAAAAAACTACGTGGCAAGGGAAACATCAGGGTGAATGGTAAAGGTCATTTTTGCTTTATGACAAGACAATAGCATGAAAGCCTGATGCCGTGTCCTGACCCCCACAGCCTCACTGTGTCAACTGCCCCACAGCACTCACGCCTCCTGCACTTGAACCTCACTCTAAGCTCTGTTTCCATTCTTTACAAACTATATTTGTCATTTTCTCTGTAAAACCAAGTACAACACATGTTGCAGGAGGGACGATGTGTTCTCCATCTCCTCCTTATTTATAGCAGATCATGTCTCCCATCTCTGTACGACGGCCAGCCTGTCACCCTACCTTCCACTGTGGATGCTTTACTTTCTGCCATGGTTGGACTCATGTCATACGAACCGACTCTATTCCAGTTTCTCTGGCGTTATACATGCTGATGGTAGCATTTAGTTCAAAGCCTCAATGTGCTTAAATTGAGCTGAACATGGCTACTGCTGTGGGGGCAGACTGTTAAAGCGACGCATACACACACATACACACACAATGAGATTTGTTAGAATGTTAGAGTTAAAGGAGGGTCACAGGATTACCATTCATTACACAAAACAATCAATAATCAGCTTCCTGGATGATCAGGCATGTCACACATTTTGTTGGACCAATTTCCCACAGGTCCTACCATAATGCTCTTGGGAGGTTACCATAACAACAACAACAACAACAACCAAAAACATGGTGCAGATGTATGTTTTGAATCAATGGAAATTAGTCTAATTGAACTACAAGCAAGTGTTTGCTTTTGGTTTCTGTACAAAGTGAACTCACTAAAAGCCGCAGCCTCAACCTCCAGTTTGACTTAACAATGGAGCGATGGAGGGATATATGTGTGTGTGTGTGTGTGTGTGTGTTATATATGTGTGTGCATATCTGCCTTGTTTTTAAAAAATGGTTTAAATATATTTTATTCATTTACACTTATAAAGGAAACAAATTACCTGGTTTGAAAAAGGGACATCATATCTTTCAGAAAAAGGTAATTTTTATTTTACTATTGTAATGAGCTGTAAAGTGTGTATAATTAAATATATAACAGTAATGTTTACGTCCATGATGGTTTATTCTGCAAATGTGGACTAATTTATTAGTTACTCACCCTCCATCTCCGTCCATCATCTCCATCTGTCCATCTGTCCATGTAGCCGCTGACTTCTTAACTTAGCTATCTTACCTCATTGTGTTCTCCACAGAGACAGTGACAGTTAATCAGAGCCAGAGAGCTGAGATCACAATAACTACGATAACTAATTAGGCCGAGTATTATCTGATCACTGATAATTATCTAAATGTCATTTCCATATATGCTCACTGACGCGCACTCGCCTCTTAGCTCCAGTATTCACTCATAGCAGCATGGCAGAGGTCAATTAATAATTAGCAGGTAAATCTTGCATAAAATAATGAACAAAAAAAAAACAAACTGTCACACTCTCAACTTTCTTGCTGTGACTGGAATTTCCTGTGATTATGGAGGATCTTTGCCGGTGTGGAGAGAGATTGAGTGATGAGACACTGACATTTATCAAATATTTGCAGATGCTTTAGCGAGTGAAGCCACAAGCTGAACTTAATTGATTTTGCCGTCTGGCTCACTGCGATTTGGAGCCAGAACGAGTAAGCCCTGCCATCCTGTGGAACATGTGTGTGTGTTGATGTTTTTTTCCCTCAGAACAACCAGTTTTATAACTTGTGAATGGAATGTTTTCAGGGCTACCTGTGCGGTGACCAGGGGTCCCGCTTAACGAGGGACTGCACAGCATTTTTATCCTTTGTCCTGCATGTTGACACAATGTCCCACAGTTAGATTTTGAAGGGAGTTCAAGCAGGTTTAACATCCAGATGTTCACAAATTTTAACAGAATTTCCAGAAAATCTGCAAAAGAAAATGCAAAAACAGTGTCATGAAGGTTCCACTTGAAATGTAAGAGGTCACAGATTAACTAGTTACTGTGTTAAAAATAGAGTAGAACTGTTTTAGTTACTTCAACAGTGTAATGTAACTTATTTAATTTGATTCATTTTTAATTACTTTTCTCAAGAAATGTGTTTTACTTGACAATAAAGCTCTAAAGTCCTAAAAACATCCATCACTGTACAGTTATGTTAGAAGCCTTTTCTCATTTCACAAGGAAAACATTGTTGATTTGATGTTTCTGTGTGCTTGTGTTCATTTTTATTTATTTTTGTTCTTTTTTTTTCTTCATTTTGTTGATCATTTTGTTAATTTTTGGTCATTTAGTTGATTCAGTGTTTGCGTTGTTTATTTTAATTTAATGCTGTCATACTCCAGTGTAGAGTTGATTTCTTGCTCAACTTTCTCATTTTTTTTATTTTGAGCAGGAGGAAACAATGTAGAGTAATGTGAAGTAGATCTGAGGAGACAGAATGTACTTTTGTTTTTGATCAGTGATATTAGTTAGACAGACATTCTTTCTAAATGTGTCCCACGTTGTCCCACATTTGTCTTGTTGGGACATAGAGAGCTAGCTTATGATTTCATTTTCATTTTGGTGACTGGTTCAAAATATGGATTCTTTCTGAGACTGATCTCATGTCTGTATTTAAAACTACAGTTTATTACAACTTTTGCTTGTTTTAGTTTCTCGTACATCGCAAAATAATTTCACACACCAGTACAACATGTGACGTGTTGCGCTGGTCAGCCAGCGGTTGGTTACGGAACGCTTTTACCTCGTTTCAGTACTGACAAAACAGGAATAGATCAAGAACAGAACAGTGTACTTCCAGTCTTTGTGATGATACTTGAAGCACAAACATGGAGTTGCTAATCTTCGGATCTCACTCTTAGAAAGACTGTTTTCCCCTGGATGATAATTAAGTCTAGCAATTTTGTGAGGGTCTTCAGATCAGCTTTATGGTGTGTTGACACATGTGCAGGTCTGACAACTTTATATAGATATAACAGGACAAACACATGCATTCTGTGCAACATGTGTCAGAGGTTTAATCAGCAACATATTGCAGTAATTACAAGCAATGAGCTCTGTGTAAGTCAATCATGCACAGCAGAAATGACAGTGTATTTACAACAGGAAGGAGGGATGAGAGGAGGAGGAGGATCACACACTGACTACATTTAAGACATGCACAAAATTCTCTGTTTTTTGCCCTTATTTTGAAAAAGACAATATTCCTAATAAGATACTTACATGGTTAATGAAAAATGTATATTTCACTGATACTCTTGTTTGCATGCAGCTGTGCATACTCAGATTAGGATAATATAATAGAGCTTTTCCAAAATTTCCTCTGGTGGCAGACGTTACAGTGTGTGAAGTCAACCTCCATCTGTCAGTCCTTCAGATACCTTCTTGAAAAGGCGAGCATTGTGGTATTTGCTTATATCCCAAACCTGTTGATATTGTCTTCCATAATGTCAAACAGTAGGTTTGTTTCTGACCAGAAATGTGAGCTTTTCTTTTGGAACATCTATCTCTACCAGAGAGGATCTTTGTCTCTGCTCCAGCTGACAGATAGCCATGTGTCTCAACCTGTGGTAAAAACCTCAACTGAGACATACTCAGGCTACATCCACACTATTTTTTTTGTTGTAAAATGTATAACTTTATATATCTAGAGTAACCTCCAAAAAATTGAGACTTTTGGAAACGCTGCTGTCCCTGTTTTAGTTTGGAAACTCTGGGGTTGTGGAGCCTGTGAATGCAAACTTAGTTATTAATAAGACTGAGTCTTATTTATGCAGAAGAAAACACGATGTTATTCTTGACTACTAGCTGTCAATTCAACATAATATTGAATTAAAGAAGATTCTGTCCTCATTGTCTCATTAGAAGCTGTTATGCAGTTGAATTCTGCCTTTTATCATGACGCTACTGACTACATTCATAGAGCCTGAGCTGTTATTTGAGCAATTTGTGCCAGTCACCATGCCCAGCGGTGTTATCAGCCCCCTGGTTTCAGCTGTTTTAGTTTGTTGATTCATTTCTATGATTGCACCATGTATTGCAGATTCAGTAGTTAACCACAAAAAAAGTAGTTTAAGTTCTTCAATTATTATGCAAACATGTATTTAGTTGAACTACCAACAAACTACTGCAAGATGCTGTTAATCTCCTAGTTTAATTGCATACAGTTCACCACAATACTGACAATAACTGTGTTGCTGTGAATAAAGTTGGCATCACTGTAACATTAGTGGTATGCTGCATGAGTTTTAATTAGAAGAATTTTACTGCAATTTATTTCTAGGACATATCTTGGACATCTAATTCTACTAGTTTGAAATGAAAGCAGAGTATCACATCTAATCCATGTTTAAATGAGCTCAGCATGTATAGAAAACCTGCAGTCGTTGAGAGAGATGTAGCTCTCTCCTAATGAAGGTTAGCGAGTGTGTGTCATTTGATGTATTTCTTAATAATGAGGCAGGATAAAGCCCTGTGAGGCTCAAACTGTGATTAAGACTTACACAAGTCTGTTTGTTGAGACGTCGTCATCAAAGATGGATTAAGGGCCTCGGGGGCCCCTGGCTACTCAGTCTTTACAGGATCCTTCAGCTCCAGCGCCCACTGCGGCTAAACCCTAATAAGGCTCAGTCGGACCAATATCATCCTGTCAATCAGCGCTGGGTGACCAGAATGGGAAACTGTCACTGAATGCAACACTTTGTACACTTGTGTGTCTTATCTGAGACAGAGAATATAGCCATGCAACACGGCCACGTTACCATCATTATGGCTGTACACTGTCAAAACTACACAACAAAGGAAAAATATGTCCTTCAAAAATGACAGGTGAGCTCAGAGGGTAAAATCTTATTTGATAAATGCATCATTGTCATATGTATTCAGCTAAAACTAGCATTTAAAATGATGGCTCAAGGTAAAGCTATGGTGACAGAAAAGTGCTTATTACTTTTCTGTTCTACTACAACCTCTACTGTTCAACCAAAGAGTGTAGAAGCAAAGAGGTGAAACTCTGGTGAGTTTTTGACAACAGTTTCCAACATGGTGGAGGTGTAGCTCTGATGTTGCCATGGAACAAAAAATTGGATTCTTATATATTGTTTATATTGTTGTATATAAGTTGTTTGACAGTAGCAAAGTGTGTAGAGAAGGAGATTAAGGAAAAAGATAAAACTGTGGTATTTTTAGAAACTACTTTAAGTCAATAATGGTGGAAAAGTAACACTGTTGCTGCAACGATATACTGACTTTCAGTTCTTGGCAATATTAGTTCTTTGTTTCAACTACCTTGACATCTTTTTCTTTGCCAAAAACACCTGTTGACAAATTTAGCTACTTTCAAAATGTATTGTAAACTTTCATCAATTTTTGAAAGGTGACAAAAATGTTAAAGACATGTTTATTCCCCCTAAAGGACAAATAAAGGTATACTTCACTGTCACGCATTCAGGCTACAACCATTACATTTTTTTTAATTCATTTTTTTTTAAATGCATAACTTTTGCCATGTTTACACTTACTGTCCACAATACGCTAGCACTTTATGATCTCTAAAATGTTTCAGTTTGGAAACTCTGAGTCTGAGTTGTAGTGTGGACGAACAAACACACAGAAGTTTGGAAACAATGATGCACTGGCATTTGCTGCAAGATTATCAGTCACTATGTATTCTCAAAGACGATCTAACTGAAGAGGGAAGATTACAATTTTTAGCTTTAAACACGTGACGGCCTTGGGGTCTTTGAAGGGAGACCAGAGTCTGTTCTGTTTGAATGGAGTCTTATGGGAGAAGTCAGTTCCCTGAACAAACTTGTGCGGACTGTAAAGCCCTTTGAGGCAAATCTTGATTTGTGATATGGGCTATATAAATACAATTGAATTGAATTGAATTGAACTCCTATTCTGCGAAAATGGTTGGTTTCATAAAAATCTGATGACCTCTGTGATGATCTTTAACATCTTACCCATAGTTTTATAAATTCTGACTCCACCCGATAAGATCTAAGACAGTTTGAAGTGTTACGACAAACAAGGCTCATCATGAAACCAAACGCATATGCTCTTTTTTGCCTCTTTTCTTCTTTATATCATTGAAACTAAAGTTAAAAATAGCCAAACTCACTAAACATATCACTAATCTCTCCCATCAAGCCTGAGCTCTGCTGAACCACAAGACTAACTGTCATAAGCATCAGGAGAGCGTTGAGTGACGACAGAGACAGATACCATTGGCTCACAGTGATACATGTGACCAGAGTTTAGCTGCAGGTTAGCTGTTATGTTTTCGTCAATGGTGAAACAGCCAAGTTTGGAATCTTCCCTTTCGTTTGTGAGAGCATAACAAGCATCTGCTGTCAGGAATGATCCACTGGTCTGTGTAAATTAATGAATGCTACACCATGGAATTATTCTGTTTTGCAGAAATTAACACAAGCTGCAATTCTCTGAGAATTATCCACTGCCCTGTATAAACAAGTATGAGCTGAATTCATCCAGGAATTATCCACTGCCCTCCACAATCTCCATTCATCAATTAATTATCCAGTGCAGTGGACACGTGAGCTTACAGCTCTGTGTGCTGTTCGTCTGACCTCTGGCGTTGCAGAGAGTTTCGTTCTTTTAATGTATCTTTAATTTTCCATGACAGACCATGACAGAACCACAGAACGACAGAACCAGAACACTGTACAGGCCTCGTGTACAGAACAACTTTGACGACACCCAAACACTGAAGACTGTGCAGTGATGAGTGTGTTTCAGTTCTGTGTTGATAAGCTGCATGCTGTGCTAATTACAGAAGTACAGTGTGACTAATCAGTGCTGCTGAACATGTATGCTGCCATATATTTACCCATTTCAACTGCAAGCTTTTGTTTACACACAGAACTATACACACAAACTCAGTAGGTTTTCACGCATGGACTGTACACTGACTTACATAAATTTCATGAAATGCTATTTACTTTGTCATATTATGAGTTATTTGTAATATTTCAACTTTCAACTATCAAAAATATGTATGTATCTCTATAAAATTAGCATTAGTGTCAAGAAATAACAATTTTGATTGCATGCCACACATGTCAGTGAACTGTATGCAGGGGTATGTAGTGAACTATCAGCCAGGTCTGGGGTGGCGTTTTTGCAATACCACTTTGTACCACTAGAGTGAGTAGTGAGCCACTGCCGCTTTGAGACTGTCCCATAGAATGTATATTGACCTTATTCTTGTCCTAAACTAGTGCATTTCGCATCTCGTCATTTTGTAATCTTACTTCTGTTCTGGGCTGGACGTTCAATTACTTCACTGTGTATCACTGTTAACTTTATCGTCCTTTAATTTCCAAAACATTAACCGTGGGCAGCTCAATTTGCTCAGTGAAAGGATGCCCTAACAACTGGAGGAGTAGAAAATAGTTTTAAAATCAGGAGTGTTTTAAACCTCTGGCCTGATCATAATTTTGCTGAGTGTTAGTGTAAGTTAGGCTATAAAGCTCTAGCTGTCATTCACTGTTTCCCATGGATTTCCTTCATGGATCGTAAACAGGAGGAGGATGTATTTATTCATCCCGACAGGAACAATACACTGCTGTTCAAACAGAACATAATACAGACGGTTGACGGATGAAATGTTCGGTTATAATAATAATAATAATAATAATTACACTAAAAATGAATGCTTACACAAAAGCATCCGAACTGTAACAATTTTACACAGCAACAGTGCAAAGACATTTTCTGCTCTGCACTGTTTGCAATTCTGTAACACACTTCTTACAAACACATCTAACTTGAATTAAATGAATGCATGAAAACTTCTGAAATCATTGAAAAAACACATAACTAAAATTATCAACACACACATTTGAAAACAATTCTACACTAGTTTCAGTCAGTCTGAGCCTTAGAACTTCAAACAGACCTCAGGTAAGATCACCTGTTTGTGAGAACTTAGAGCAAAAAGAAGAAAATGAGGAAAAAGGGGACCAGGTCAGGTCTTTTACCTCACCTCAATACTGACAACATTTTGGCCCATTTCCATTCACTACTGTTGTTCACTATGTGAATATTAAAGGCAAAATATTAACATTTCTGGCTTGTGTTTGTAAACAGAACTGTTCAAACTTCGCCTCCTTTCCACTCAGAAAATGAGGGAGAGTGGTCGAGGGAGCAATAGACTGAATGGAGAGAGCGAACAGCATAGCGGGAAAAAATCTGAAGAATAGAAAAATTA
>JAPQRN010000002.1:24464353-24483947 GCA_037367275.1 Coranthus polyacanthus | reverse complement strand
ACACACACACACACACACACACACACACACACACACACACACACAGACACACACAGACACAGACACACACAGACACAGACACACACAGACACAGACACAGACACACACAGACACACACACACACACACACACACACACACTTCATCTGTATTTAGGGACGTCTATGTAAAACTTGTATGTGGTTTTTGAGTGGATCAATAGACTCCGTGGTGTCGTCCTCTATGATACTAAACATAAAGAACAGGTCATGTGACCATGTGCTGAAATATTCCTGTCTCATCCATGAAAAACATATTACAGCCAGTTTAGCCGGAGAACAGCTCTGTTACTTTATTAACTAGTTCCTGTAAATGTGCCCAATTCACATTTTCCTTCATTTTTCGTTTCCTTCAATCGACAGTTTTCTGGAAACGCAGCTATTGACAGATCTGTTGGAGTTTCTCAGCTGTGTCCTGTGTGTAGATGAAGTCCTGTGTCTTACCTGCTCTCCGTAGTCCTCCCCCCAGCTGTTTTTGATGGCCCAGAACGGGGTTCCGTTACCTGTAAACACAGTAACATCCGTGTACAGTTCAAACATGGCTCACGTTCCTTCTGGTGAAGCGGCGTACGGTTCGAAGTGACTTACGGTCTCCGTATCCCACCATCAGCACGGCGTGGTCGATCATCCAGGGGTTGCAGAAGATTTTCAAAGGGTGAGACACTCCCTTCCTGTAGAACTACACACGTTTAAAAGACAAACGGTTGATTAAACATGTCCTGGCGGCGGCGGATGTGTGGATACGGTGAGACGACCGTTTACCTGCATGGCGAAGGCGTTCAGAGCCACGGAGATCGGTCCGTTCTCAGCCAACCACGCTGCGATCTCTGAACACAACGAAATCAACATCAGTGTGTTGTCGCTGCTTTGTCTCAACCTGACATATGTAAACAACTACCAGCGTCTCTGACGAAACGAACAACGACTGAACACCTTTCATCTGTGCAGCTCACGGTGGTCACACTGTCTATGAAGCCCATGTTAGAACACATTAGGAACATATTTAGAACATCAATAATCACTTTCAATCTCATGACTTTTCATAATCCTGTAACAATAAACATAACACATTATTATGACGAGACTTAAAACATGTTGGAGTGACTGTGACAGGGATTCCATTACTTTACTTCAGTCTTAAATCTGAGAATTTAAATACACTTTGATTCTTGTAAAACACTGAATGAACATCAAATATGAAGTATTGACACCTGTCCTGAAGTCATTTTATAATGTGTTATGATTATTGTTATAAACTATAAGTTCTGTATGTTCATCGTGTTCTAATGGATTGCAGTCAAAGGCTTCATAAAAACAGTAACCTTTTCACATGTTTTGTTCAGAGTTCTGTGTTTTCCTGATCTCCTCCGTGTCCTCCTCACCCGTCTCGTCTTTGGAAAGCTCCACAGAGCTGTTGATGTAGGCCGCCACCTTCCTGCTGGTGAAGTCACACCTCTGCTTGTGTCCGGTGTAGGAGTAGTCCACCTCGGTCTCCAGACCACCTGGAACACAGGAGCAACGTGAAGGTTAGATGTTGAAATCAGCATCGTGTCTGGATCCAACAAGGCCAGTTGATCTTCAGATCTACCTGTAATGAACTGCTTCACACAGACGCTGGTGTTTATATCACAGACTGCTGTAAGTCTGACTGTTTGTATTAATCGATGAAAAAGCAGCTGTGAACACAATGTGTCACAGGAAGATGACGCTTTCACAATAAAAGCCCCGTTATGCAATGAATGGTTTATATCCAGCGAATGTTAGAAGGGTTTTATTTTAAACCAGTTCAGGAAGTGTTAACTTTGTATTAAAAGTACAAACAGGAGAGAGGTTTGGTAATAAATAGGACCATTAGTACTTATTCAAACAGAGGAAATAATAAATAAAGGCCTCATTCAAACACAAACCTCCTTCATGTAAAGGCCCGGACGCTATTAGAAGAAATACGGTAACTCATCATGACACACTCCTCTGCATGTCGTCCTCTTACCGAGCTTCTCGATGGCTTCGTAAGCGTTTGAAGGGAGTCCGCCTCTGCACGCCTGGTCCAGACCGTCACAGTCCACCAGCTCTGAGACACACCAACACAACGAGTCATGGCTTCGTCTTCAACTGCACACTTAGCTGTTCCATTATCGTAGCACTTCCTCTGCATGTGTTTTACCTTGTTCAGAGAGTGAAAGCAAGGATCCGTTTTTCAGGAACCACTGGCCTTCGATGTTGCCTGTAACAGAAAAGGCCCAGCAAGATCCACACATACCCTGTGACGACAACACACACACAATCAGCAGGACGAACGAACAACACGCAACGTGATGTATTCATTTATAACACGGTGTCTATGGCGACAAAGAAACAGCTTTGGTTCACTAGCAAACACAAAACATGATGAAGAAATAAACCCAACGTTTGGTTTACTCGCTGACACTGTCTACATTGTGAATCGCGGGGCTTTTGTAAAACATGTCTCGTTTGATACGTTTTGTCAGATAATTAACTCTGTCTGTTGGTACCTGGTTCTTAACAGGACTGACGGCACCATGATCCCGCCAATCCCAGCTGGCGGGGGCGGGCTCTTTGGCAGGAGGGGCTGGTTTCATTGGTCGATGGAGAGTCCACTGACTCAGCAGGGGGTTGAGGTACGTAGAGCGAAACTCCTCCTCTGGAGAAAAACAGAAGCCGAGTGTTCAGACGGTCATGAGACCAGAGATGACGTGAAAAGCAGAACACAGATGTGGAAACACACAGACCGGTTAGGTCGCTGAACTTGGTGACGCCGTACTCTGCTGATCCTTGATCCAAAGACTGGATCTTCTCGGCTGTTCTCAGGTTTTCGTGGAAGATTCTCAAACGGCGGTCTGTCTCTGCAGGGTCAAAGGTCACAGCAACAAGCAGTTATTTAGTGCATTACAATGAGAGGAACTGGAACTTTTTACTGTTTATTCAGGAGATGTTCATGAGATGTGGTGTGATTGTATTTTTCTAATCCGTGACGATACTGGATCATCAAACATCTTCTTGAACAGGAGTCACATGACCTGTAAATCTTTGGTGATTTTCCACCTCGTGGTTCTGGCTCGACTCTACTTGCTTTCGATACCAGGTAAATTCCCACAAATGATTTGACTGAAGATGGAAGATTCCAATCTCAGCCGTTTCCTCATTGAGTGAATTCAGACCAGACTTCATGAACTAATCCTCCATGATGTGAACGTGTCTGTATTTCTCTCCTTAAACTGCTTCATGTTACCTTCACATATGCATGTTTCTTGTTTAGTTTGTCAGGTGCTTGTGTGCTGATGTGTTGGACATGGATCAGAGGAATGTGGTTTACCAGAGGACGTTCAGGTTCATACAGGCTTCAGGGTAAAGACACCCGGTGTTCAGATGACTCACCCTCCTGGCTGCTGTAGACCTTGTTGTATTTAACCATGAACTCTTTGAACTGGCCCAACAGCTCCACAGACTCCTGACACACAAGAACATGAACAAGTTCAAACTGTGACAAACTGACGATCAGGAGGAAACGCAGCGCCACGAGTGGAGTGAACGTGACGTCAGGTTTACCTCGACGGCCTCAGGACCGGATGGATCCTCCACCGTGTTGGTTTCTTCCATCTGAGGTTCAGCTGGTGACAAAGAGTTTACATACATTCATATTAATGTTACTGTTGAACGGAGGAAAGCTTTGAGCTTCTCTACGGTGGATTTTACTTGAAAATACAGCTCCTTTTTAACACCATTATGGAGTAATTTAAGACCCACTTCATCTTTTATTTTTTGCCACTGACGACACACGACAAGTACATTTATTCACATTTCCAGTTCATTAATTATTTTCAACTTAATTTTAATGTTGACACCGTTTGAATTAATGCTCATTGGTTCCAAACGTGAACTTGATTTAATCCATTTTAAGACCTGTTAAAATCACATTTCAGACACTTTAAAGCCTACGTTCAGATGGTTGCATTTAGACTTTTAAAGACCTGCAGAACCTGTAACAAAGTCTGGTGTTGACTTTCAAACAGCAGAGAAAGACTGAACCGACTCGAAAACCAGCTTTAACAAGAAGAAAATACTCCTCACTCCGACGTGATGTGAAGTACTGTACTGTATTGTACTAAATTAAATACCATGATTTACAAAACTTTAGACTAGATTCCATGACTTTTCCAGGTCTTCCAGACTGAGGATCCTGTGACTGTGACCGATGGCCCAGAGAAGGTCGGACACAACATTCATCGACCAGGTCCGTAAACAGAAGCATTTCACAATGTCTGTTACGAAGGTCTCATGTATCGACCAGAGACACAACACATTTTAAAACCCTGCTCCTAGTTTACAAATCACTGAGTGGTTTAGACTCAATACATCTGTGACATAAAGATTTGAAATTCTTCATTACTGTACTGTATGTATCTGTACTTACGGAGTATTTATTTTTGACATTTTAACATAAATATCTAGACTTTCTACTCCTTCCATTTTCATAACAGACTCGTTATTTCAGGTCTAATGCACTTGAGAGGAATGGTCAATTAATGTTTTCTTTTTTTGGGAAACGTTTGAATGGTTTTCACATTCGTATATTGCTTCCTTTGCACATGTTTGTTTATTTGAGGTGGACTATGTAAGACTGGTGGGTGTTTGTTGCTGACATGAACTTTGTGTTGGAGTCTGTTTTGTGCTGATCATTTGTTGACATTAGCTGATTTCATCCATGATTTCTAAGAAGAGGTTTTGGGTTGGATTTTCTGTGAAAAACTGTCTCCTGAGTTCTTCACTGCCTCCGTTCTGCTCCTCGACAACGACGTCCTCAAATGTCGTCCTCCCGACACAAACAGGCTCCAACACAAACCCCATGTAAGGCCACGAAAACCCTACATATTGAACCTTTAAGTCAATAAAAAGAGAATTACAAAAAAAACAGTTCAGGGTGTTTGCCGACCGACCTTTTGGCTGGCACTTCTGTTTGAGCAGCGTGGATGAGCCCTGCCAGGGAATGTCCCAGACCTCGAACACACAAACCTCCGTCTGACAAACACAAAACAACACAGACAACACGGAGAGTTCAACCGTTACTGGAAACCTGTTGAAGCCACTGCAGAACAGGACATTTGTTAAGGTGCTCAACAGTTCAGTTTGTTTCTGTTGCTTAAATCGCAGGTTTTGTTTGCATTAGGAAAAGGTTTCTCTTGCAAAATCTAAAGATATGGGAACAAAAGAAGAAAAACAGACATGTATGTGTGGACAAGGGGTTGCTCAAAGTTAAAGTCAAGCCACAAGATCAGATGACAAAAAACAAAAAAACTGAATAAAAAGTTCACGTACAAGCACATTCTCCTCATGGTGTATTACAAACACACTGGAGAAGTCTATGTTTAAACTGTGACAAACACACGCTTTACCTTGAGTTTATGAGCCTCGGGATAGAAGTCACATGTCCTGAGCACGGCCGACTTCTTACACTGAGTGTTACTCAGTTCCACTGTTATAGTGTAGCGGATGCCTTTAACCAGCTGCAAAACACACAAACACACACACATCGTCCCCTTTGTGAGGTATTTATACACATGACTGTTGTTTAGTTGGGGTCTAGTGAACCAGAGGCCACATAATGCATCATGTAGGGGAGGCTGGGGTAGGTAGAGACGCCGCCTGTATCCATGTAACCACAAAAAACAAGATTTCAATTATCTGTAGAAGACGTAACAAGACGGAAACAACATGACGGATAGTCCCTGGTTTTGTGATTTTGTACTTATTTTACATATACTTACAAATCAGCCTTGTATCTTAATTAAAACAGATGGTTTTGGACATTATTATATGTCACTGTCCCTTAAAATCTAATGTCCTTGCATTTGCTTTAGTAAGAAGACACTGAGCACCTCTGGAGTGTTCATTTCACCCTCATCACCTTCTCTTAAAGGGTCATTGTTCTAAAACCATAATAATTGGATAACTTGGTATAATTTCCATTGGTACATAACTATTATTTGAAACCTCGACAGTTATTTTGCTGTAAAATCGTCAACTGTAAAAAGTGTCTCATGTCAGCGTGTTGTCGCCTGGTCTTCTGTTTAAATGTTGGTGAATGTTCAGTCTCCATATCTGGATGCTTCTGTTTTCCTGACTCAACAACATAAAGACGAAGCCTCAAGTCAAACTGATGATAAAAAGGCTGCTTCAATTTTAGAGTAAGCATTTTGCACAGGTTTTAGAAAGAAAATACACGTTTTATGGCAACGTGCGCTTTCATTTTTCACTATAATCTGTCTAAAATGTTAACTTCCTGCTATTATTTTGAAGGTAACTCCTGTAGTTTCCGGTCTTGTGTCACTGTTTACAAATAATAGGCTCGTTCACTGTTCATGAAGTAGTTGTTTAACCCTTTAACACATGTTCCAGCGACACGACGTGACGAATCAACGGGTATAATGAGCCCCCGCCATGTTTGTTTTACCTGTTTAGTTGCTGAAACGAGCCGGCTGACTTTGCGGAGGTGCATTGCGTTGGAGCCCCGGTTGTAGCGCTCCTCGGCGAACAGCAGAGCCTTCTTCAGGCCGGGGTCGGACTCACGCAGCCGGATAGGAGAGCCGGGAGGCCCGATCAAGGGCCGGTCTAAGTCCTCACCGAGCCCCAGCACGGCGGCGGCGGCGGCGGCCAGGGCCAGACACAGGATTAACGGATAACAGCGGAGTCCAACAGCCGCCATGTCGGCCACAGTGTGGTTCAAGGAGAAAGGGGAGCGGTGGTCGGCGTGTCCTCGGTTAAAAAGCGGGATGTTTGCTTATTCCCAGCCAGACAAATCGATATTAAAGTGTCTGATGTGGTTCGAGCCTGTGAGACGCAGTGTTGTTGCCAAACAAATGTAGAATGACGAGGCTGTGGGTGGAGCCACAGAGAGTGGGCTGCGTTCAAGAAACACAGGGTTGCACACACTCACAGCAGACCTCCGCACTGCAGGTGACCCACAACCACGTCCCAGACACGGCGACGGAGTTTACATGGACCCTAATGTTCACCAAGGGCTGGGACTGTGGCTCCGAAATGAAGCCAGTGCTTTAGTGTATTACAGTGTAATACCGCTGGCGGCCACTAGAGGCTGCTCCAAAAAAGCCCCGGATCCCATTGACTTACACTGAACTTCTCTCTAAAAATACTAAGTTTATAATGTAAAGACTCTGTAAATAAGTTACACTAACAACAATGCAAAATGACTTTGTTACGCAGTGCTTGATGAAGTTTCAGTCAGTAAATTAGCTTTTAGCATCAGCTCACCCATTTCGCCACCCCTTTTGTCCAAATTTGGTCACTTCCAGCTCTAAAAACCCAACATGGCAACGGCCAAAGTGCGGACTACTGGCTTCGGTTCCTCTGTTCACTAATGATATACAGTCTATGTATTCCACTAATAATCAGAGTAAAAACACCTCTTGTTTCCACCTTAGTCAGAACACGCTGGTCTGATCAGAATACATTTTCATCTAATCACTTCATTCAAGTGAACATTTGTGCCAAATCTGACTTCATTTTGTCAAACTGTTTCAGAGATATCGTCTTTTAAATGTAGTGGGAACCGACCGTCCGACAACAACCAGCAAAATGACTTTGTGAAAGTAAAAAAAGTCACATTATGATTGAACACTTTGAGCACGTCTCGGATCAGTGTCCATGTAAACAGAATCTCTGATCTGAAGGATTTCAGTCAGATTAATGTCAGCTTTTTCTTCCAAATGTGTTGCAAATTTTGACACAATTTTCAGTAAATAAGCAAAACAAAAATGTGAATTTATGCACTTTTCCATCCACTCCTGTCATACAAATATTAGTGTTATGAAGGTTCCCTTTGAAATGTAGGAGATCAGAGATTGTGAGTTACTCTGTTAAAAATGAAATCATAAAGTAACAGTTTTAACTGTTTCATCAATGTCATATCACATGTGACTATTTTTGGTTCATTTTCTAACCTTCATTTAAAGCAACACTACTCTCATGTAAGGACTAATATGGTTGAATGAAATAAATGAATGAAATAAGTGAAATTTGAGTATATTCTTTTTTGAGATCGTCAAAATCTAAATGTGTGTTTATATTTACAAACATAGAAAACACTGAGAATCTTTCAGTTAAATAAAGGTTCAAATGAATGAACAAATCACAGATTGTAGTCTTCATTGTACTTTAAAAAATGTCCCAACTTTTCTGGAAATGTGGTTTGTGGATCTGAGGAGACAAAATGTTTTTGATCAACGATATATATAGTTGATTTAATGTCCGATGGCTTTAATGCATGAACACGTCCAGGGCTGCTTTTCATTCTTATTTTTGTAAATAGATAAAATGTAAAGTTTGTGGTAAAATCAAAATTTCTTCCTTTGCAAAAACACAGTTAATAGCATTCGAAGTGACCTGTGAACTACGAAGTGAACTACTTCGAAGTGAACTACTGACATACAATACTATTAAAGCCGGCCAATGAAGAAAACTCAAACTGAAAGAAGCAACTGCAATCATGTTTAAATAAAATCAACTCTGACTTATTTGTATGTTCCCTCTATGACCAAATAAAACGCAATATGCAGATAAGAAGTTCAGTCTAGTTATTATCTGAGGTTTCAATAGATCAGAATTAAAGTCAACCCTGGTTTAATTGATTCAAATAACATTAACATTAATGATTATTGTTGTTGTATATATTATATTAGTTTATATTATATTACATCAGATTATTATTGTGCAGCGGAAGTGAACCTTATTTTGGAGGAGCCACAAAACAAACCGGAAGTGTTTGCAGCTAGCTGTGCTAGCTGTAGAGGCTGACACATCTGTTGACAATTGAAAGGCTAACATTTAAACTTGCTGGCGTGTTTGGCCGTAAACGTTTTATTCCAGTCTTTCTTGCTTGCCGGGGTAACATTAAGTGAAAGGAACCTACCAGTTTTTACCCGGGACACAAAACTGCGGATGTGAACGTTATGACTAATTTATTTTTAGGGAGAAGGCTCTGGTCGTATTCTTAGCATTAGTTAGCTTCTGAGCAAAGTCTGAAGGCAGAGATGGAGACTCGGGGGATTGAAGACATGTTTGACTTTCGTCGGTAAGTCGGCTAGCGGTAGCTAATAGTTAACCTTCAGCTAACGGTAATTAACGCGACACAGTTAGAGTAAAGTGAATATATTTCATAGCTAACGATATTAACGCTGGCTGGCTTCCTACTGTTACTAACGTTAGACGTGTAGCGGATTGAATTCACATTTTTTAAACACACCTAGCTAGCTGGCTAGCTCTTTGTGGCGTTAACGTCAATGTTAGTTTTACTGCTAATGTTCAGCATGCAGCCTTATAATCCTTTTTTCAGTATAACCTGTACCTACACACCCCTGACATGAGCCACCGTCCGCTAACCTTGTTCGCTAATCTGCCGACAGTAAACCTGTTATTGTAAACCTACACTCCTGACAGCTGAGAATGAAGTTGTGTATGAAAAACAACTTATCTGAACTGGACACCGCTCAGATTAAAGCATGCACCTTTATATGCGGCGATTTAATATAACCCTACTTTGGTATTAACGTTACTGCGAGGAAAATATACATGCAAACATTATATAACAGTAGATAACATTTAAAACATGTGTACGAATGGTTGTTAAAGCCAGTAGACCAAACAGTACTGTCTACGGTGTCATGTTTTAAGACACATTAGTGCTGATATGTGGCTCTTCACAAACCTTACACAATCACGTAGAGACACGTGTAATAATGAACAGAAACTGAAAGCAGTCGACTGTGGTTGTATGAAACTGAGCCTCACTATAATGTTGAAACTGCAATAATATTTAGTCTTCCTCTGTATATATTATATCATGTCAGTGTAAATGTGAGAAGGACAAGGCTCACATTTACTATGAAGTGTTTGACTCTTATGAGTGTAAATAGGGTTGTTATAAGACTATATCATATACAGTATAGTGTCTGGTTTTAGAAATATCTTTGAATTCTTCTCGTCTTCCTACCAGTTACCCTTGATGTTTGTTTTGTTCTGTGTAAAGTTTAATTTTGTTGTGATCTGTCTTGGCGTCTTTAAAGATTTCTAACTCTGTGTCTTTGTGTTTGTACAGGTTTCCCAAAGATGCACTTGTTCTCCTGCTCTTGCTGATTTATTTCCCAGTTGGCATTTGTTTGACCTTAATACGAATTTTTATTGGCGTTCACGTGTTCTTGGTCAGCTGTGCACTTCCTGAAAGTTTTGTTAGAAGGTAAGAACTTATTTTTGTGTTAATCAGAGGGTTTGACTCATTAATTTGAATGTTTGGGCACAAGGGCTCACTGAATGGTTTTGATGAGGACGAAAATGACGGGAATCGTATGAATCATAAGCTTTGATCTTCACAGTCACAGTAGATTTTGGACTGGCATGTTCAGAACAGTTCAGACCACAGATTTGTGACAAGATGAGTTGAAACTTCCAGCTGTATTTAATAGTGATAGTTTTGAGCAGGTAAAAGCTGATTAATCGGCCAATATCATCCCCACCTCTCCCCCAAATATTTTTGACCCCAAAAACGTATTATGCATGCCTGAAATAAACGTTTTCACTTTACCGTCGTTATCTCTCATTGGATAAGTGTTGAACTGAACATCAAACTACCCATAATAAATCTATATAAAATAATATTTTAAGCAGTTATTTTACCTCAAAGGCCAGTAGTTAACATTAGCCTAACAATAACTATTAGCCACTATTGCACCAACTTATGCAGCACGAAAGCTTGAAAAACATCCTATGTGTCAATTAATGTGTCTGTCTCTCATAGTTAGTTACTTCCTACAGCATTCCTAGTATTGATGAAATGGTGAAAACCTAAATAAAGAGTAGTTTTCATTGTTTTGAGGAGTTAATGACTGTGTTTACATGCAAAAATATGTTTTCTTCAAGTCTCCACTGTGTGTCCACAGCCTCTGTTTTGTTGGTTCAAACACTTCTTTGAAAAGGTTGTTGTTGTGATATTTGCTCATATCCGAAAACCTGTTTATCATCTTTCATAATGTTTAAAAGTGGGTGTGTGTCTCCTTCCAAGCAAAAACTTTCTGGATGTAAAGAAAATGCAAATACGAGGCATATTCTGAATGTGTTGTAAACACAACCAAAGAATCTGGAATAATATCCGCGCATATCCCACATGTATTAGGCGTAAAATGCTTCATTTGGAAAAAGGCTTAATTCACAATCTCCAAACAGAATATTGCCATATTTGGAATTATAGTGGAATATTAGTGTTCATGTAAATGCACTCAGTTTCACCTCTAATAACAGAGAAATTACAGAGAAAGTAAAAACTATTGTGCCAGCATTTCAAGCTGAGACAGCCTGTTTCACACAGCCACAACTTCACCGTGCGACATCCTGAAAGGGTTTTGTCTCGTCATGACTCCTTGGTCTGAACTGGGCTTTAGACAGTGATCTCTACCTCCATCATCAAAACACCAAATAAGGGA
Organism: Coranthus polyacanthus; assembly: GCA_037367275.1. Lineage (NCBI taxonomy): Eukaryota > Metazoa > Chordata > Actinopteri > Kurtiformes > Apogonidae > Coranthus > Coranthus polyacanthus. Next base: position 24,472,403 of record JAPQRN010000002.1, on the reverse strand, counting down.
ATATCTTTAATTAGAATGGTATTCATCCCTCCAGTAGAGTTCAGACCGTAGAATCAATGCCAAAGCACACTGAAGCTCTTCTGGAGGCATGTGATGGAACAACACCTTACTAACACACTTTATGTTGGTTTTCCTTTCATTTGTCAGCTGTCTGTATATCCCATTAAAATAATTATACATCATAAGCATCATGACTGTATTAAATTCAGCAAATCCATTAGATGCCACTGAGGCATGAAGTGGCTGCTTAATTTACTGTTGGAGAAAATGTTCATTGTTCAGAAAGCAAGACGTTTTTACGGCTCTCGTGTACGTGTGTCGTGTTTTCTTCTGCTCTGCTTCCTCGCTGTTGTGAGAGTAAAAGACAGCATTAAATAAATATAAGAGGAAAGAGGTGGAGGAAATTAGGGAATAGAGCAAAAATGGGAAAGATTATATCTCTGAAATAACGCTTGTAGTTTAGTTGATATTGTTCAGTAGAGAGTAACAAATGTAAATCTCTACTAAATCAAAGGGTAATGGTGATAATACCACTTAGATACAGTACATTATTAATCCCAAATGTAAATTAAAGTGTAACAGTAGCCGCTTTAAGCTTCATTTAATGTGGGGTTTAGTGTTAGCTTAGCTCAATGCATTTTACCAGTAGCTAAGCTAACAAGACAGTCGGTATAATATTAGCAAAGATTATCTAACTAAAAGAATCTTGTTTAATATTGGTATTAAGTCATTTGTAAATTTAAGATTCCAAATTTTAAAATAAACACTGCTTTTGTTTATTTTAAAATTGACCAATGAGCTCACTGATAAGTAGCCAATCACATTTACTGAACAAGAGAGACAACATTTATTGAACACAGACGTTTACTGAACAACACAGACCACATTAACTGAAGAACACACACATACAGACACAGTGGAAAGCCCAAGAAGTCATTCAGAAGTCCGTGACAGCATGGAGACGCCTGTGACGCCGTTCTCCTCATGACAGAGGACCTCTCCTGAATGAGCTGGTCATATCAGCAGTCAGTGAAATACTGGACAAAGAGGTCTCACCAAAAAAGACAGATTTTTCTCATTACGTCTCTGAGGAAGAATATACAGCCCTTCTCTCCAACATCAAGGAAGATATTGAAGAGACTGCGTCTGACATGGCTCAGATGATCACTGATGAAGTAAGGTTTTCAGACAACTCGTCTTCTGGCTCAGAGACCAGCACTGAAGGTGGGCTTCACGAAAAGGGGCTTGGCCTTGAAGGGGCTGAAGACGAGCTGAAGTCTTTTTTTGTTATTCAGTATGCCAAATCCTCAGTCTTAAACATTGTCTCCAAAGTAAGAAGTTTGAATCGCATCTCGCCTGCCAAGATGTCAGTGAAACTTAGTATGGATGGAGCTTTTTGTATGTTGGAGGACATGTTTCTTTCACAGAGGGACCCAGTTTCACAGGTGTGTCTGTATGAAAGACTGGCAAAGGTCATTTCACAGAATAAACATGAGACATTAGTAAGAAACCTGACCAACATGATTTATGATCACATTGAACCCCACACGGGACCAAAAGAGGGGATATGTGTGTTGATCAGAGCTGAGGTGGACTACAGCAGCACTCAGCGAAGAGAGGAGCTGCCAGTCGAACCCTGATGGAGATCCAAAGGCTGGTCAGTCTGTCGAGTCCAAAACAGGACTCGTTACAAACGGAGGTTTTCGCATCAGACGCCACTCCCTCTGTGGATCAGCCTGAAGCAGAAGTTAAAGACAGCCCTGGACTCAGCCACCATGAGAACAAAGCAGTGAACACTGAGAAAGCCCCTTTTGTTCCACAGGTCCATGCTGGCTGCACAGATCTGATCCTGCGGCTGATGAAACCCATTGTCAAACACCCTAGGATCAACATCACCGTCAGACAAACCATAAGTGAAGACCTGGTGAACAAGCTCTACACAGAATTCGTCAACTGTCCCGGTTTTAACCTCCCAGACGAAAGCCACTTCAAAGACATCTTAAAGGCTGTGCGTGAAGATCTGCACATGCACAAGGATGTTAATGGAATGAGATTGGTGATCATGTTAAAGATGCCAGAGTTTGTGGAGCAGCTGATCGAATCGATGGAAAAACACACCCACATACAAACATATGTGGGTGCAGTCGACCTGGTGGACTGGACCCACATATGTTTGTATTTGGGTCCAGTCGAGAAGGGTTTTATGTAGCCTGTAAATCAAAGGGTTAAACAAAAGTAATGACTTTGTGACTAGAAAGCGTCAACATAAAACTGTGATGTGTGATATCAGAATGTTAAAGAAACGTTCCAGTCACATCCTGTCTTGTTTGTTCTTCTCTAGGTTTATTGTGAGGACGATGTGTTCAGTCCTCGGGATGCATGTGAGACAGAAGAACCCTCGTTCCAGAGACAAAAATACCAAGCTGTACATATGCAATCACGTGACAGAGTTTGACCATAACATAATCAACCTCCTAACGCCCTGCAATACTGTGAGTGCTGCACTCTCTACAGTCTTTTTATTATTTCTTTTTTATTATTATTTATTTACTCATCTCAGTACAACACTTGAACACATTGGGTAACCTTTGGTCCAAAATGCACTTCAACCATCGAAACACTAACACACATCATCTATACTAGACTCGTGTTTCCTTTACGATATAATATCATTCGATGTACAATGAACTACAACACAACACAACCCGAAGCACTGCAAGATATATATATAATGTGATTTTGTATGGTCTGGTTTTGCACACTTCAATGTTGCAAGATAAAAGACAGGTCTGACACCTCTCCCACTTTACTGTAAGAAAAAAAACCTTTAGCATATCTTCTCCACTCTTACGCTGACTAGAAAAAGTCGATAACTGATAACTGATAGGCAGCCAATATCAAAGCCTGGACTGGAAAACTCTAGACCTGAACACCGAAGTCAAAGTAATGAATGCCTTCATGAAAATATTAATCAAACTCACAGTAATTAATCAATGAATCTGAAACATCGAATTAAACAATCTAAGTGGGAGTGATTTTTAGTTTTTTAGTTGAAACTTTCTCTCAGTAAAGCCTCACATTAACCATCGGCCATTATTGGAGCCTCATTCTTCTGATATCAATCATTTAAAACATTCTGTCGAGTTTTGAAGAAAGTGGTGTGAAAACGACCTAAAAAAACTACACTAAGTTATGACGCATATTTAAAGGTCCAGTGTGTCAGATTCAGTGAGTTTAAAAGTGAATAATTGTAGAAATGGAATCTAATATTCATTTGTGTAACATCACCTGAAAAAAGAATCCGTTACAGGAGTCCACCATGTTTCTCCTCTTGTTCCTCAGAATGGACTTCCTCTTGTTTGACACCGCTCTGTCTAACGTTAAAGTATCTGAGACATTGGACTCTGGTTCAGCTCCTCAAAGAATGGACAAGTTATTCTTAATTACCTGCTTTTCTTATCTTTATCTTTGAGCCACCTTTAAACTTTGGCATTGCAGCCAGGTCATTAACCATGTGATTTCTTGAGGCTCAAGGGACGTGAATCTTCCATTTCCTTTAATTTTCTTGAGTTTAGTTAACTTGATGATAACTGACCCAAGATCTGTACACAGTACAGGATGTGGTCAGACAGATCAATCAAAATCTGATCACGACACAGTTACTCCTCACATCAACATGTGTTTCTCCTCATCTGGAGATCACATTTTAATACTAAATATCACACACTGAAGTGTTTTGAAAAAACGGACATGGACAAAGTATGAACACACTTGTAAAAGACTGCACATGTTCTGAACAAAGCTCTGAAGCATAGCGTGCATTTGAAGCGTACCTGATAAATGAGGCATTAAGTGATCTGTGTCTTCTGCGTATTTTTAGCCTCAGTTAGAAGGTTCCACAGGCTTCGTGTGCTGGGCCAGAGGCTTCATGGAAATCCACCTAGCATCAGGCCAGGGTCCGATAGGAGAGTCTCTGCAGAGGTACTGCTCCACTGAGGGAACACCACCTCTGCTGCTGTTTCCTGAAGAGGACACCACAAACGGCCGCACTGCTCTGCTCAAGTTCAGGTACGCACACTTATTTTGATGCGTGAAAACGCACGCTGAAGGCGTGTAAGTCGTTTCTGTTTTCAGAAGTGTTGGTTTGTCAGTATTTGCACATGCAGACGGTGTTTTAGCCTCATTTCTGTGAAAAAGAGAAAAAAGAGCAGTTTAATCAAGCCAGCCTCAAATTATCACCCCTCATTTACAGCACTTTGAAATAGAGATGAATTACTTTGGCAATTTTTCTTCCTACTAATTTCTCTTTAGACCTCTATCTAGGGAAATTAGTGTAAGGAAGTGAAGACAGCTGCAGAATGGATTCATTCCCATCTTTAATTTGAGTAACTCTGAACCTAGTGCACTGTGTCCACAGACATGCACTGAAAGCTAAAAGCTCTTCACAATAACATCAACAATATTACAAAGCTGTTGTTGCAGAATTACGCTGTCCTACTTTCTATTAGTTTTATATTTGTTTTTCATAGCGGTGAAATCAGGCCAAAAGAATCTATTTTAGTCTGATTGATGTGATTTGAATTCCCCAGACGTCCCCGTCTAACCGGCTTTTTACTTCACGTCTTCACTCAGTAATGATGATGATCTGATAAAAGTCATGTTTTTGCATCTGCGCCATTATTTGATGACAGCGTATAGAGTTTGTAGCTGATGTGATTGTCTTGTCCCTCAGTTCCTGGCCTTTGTCTCTGACGGATTCCATTCAACCTGTGGCCTTACGGGTGACCAGACCATTGATCGCTTTGGTAATGTCATTTTACAACTACAATAAGCTGCTTGGAAAAGATAGAAAAGTGAAGTGGATATGGAGTTCTAACAACTATGGACAGTTTCCACATTTAAAAAAGTATTGTATGTGGTGCTGTGTTGGACTGTTCACTGTTACTTTGCCAAACAAACCCTGAATGTAAATCTGAAATCAGAAAATATGATGTGTTATTGTAATCACAGATTTACTGATTATCCCATTATCTCACTGTCTACGTTTAGACAAACAACAACATTTGTTAGATGGGAACTGTTTGGGAACATGCAATAAAAACCCTTTTCTATTCCTCTAAAATAATATTTCTGTCGAGTAATGATTTAATCAGAAAGAGCATCTCAGAAATACCATTGAAATCAAATTAAAAAATGCAGCACTTTACTTACTTGAACATTTTTTCAACATTAAAATTAGTTGGGTTTTTTTTACGTTTATCCTGCAAAAATTCTTATTTGTTATAAAAGTATGTTAGTAGGTGTTTTTCCAAACAGTTTTCATTTTGCACATTAAAAAACCTGAGTGAAAGATTAATGGAAACACATGCAGACACAGTTCATACAAGCCACAAACATAAATGACATATTAGATGGAAACGTCAGCGTAAAGTCACATGTATGAAGAGCTGAGCGTTCCGCGACCCAGACCCGTTGGGTCCAGTTCAGGACCATAACGCTGCCACATTCAGGTTTATCCATAACGTCTGAGGTCCTCAATCAACAGCTCAGGTAGGATGTCAGTGTATGAAATACTACATTGAACTGGTAAACTCTGAAACCCTGATGAAGATGATGATGATGAAGAACCAGCTCTTAACGTTCACATAACAGTAGTGGATGGAAACACAATTTCTTTTGCTGATTTTGTGAAAATTCGGTTAAAAGTTGTGATAAATTTGGATGGAAATGCACCTGATAATTTGGTATCTTTGATTATATTACTATATATTACAATATTGTATTTTAAGTTTCTATTATTCACCTGTTGAACAGCCACAGGTGTCGTCTGTCTAAACTATCTTCATTCAGACAAACATTTCATCAGAGCTTTAGACCTAATCTGTGTCCATTCTAACACGTCTGAGGTTCATGTCACGTTTCCAGAGTTGATAACAACGCTCCACGTTGTAATAGAAGCGTTTGAATAAGTGGACGTTTGTCTCGTTACAGAGCACACCAGACTCCAGTTGGCTCATGGAGCTCCTGTGGACATTTTTTGCTCCGTGTACAGTGTATCATGTAAGGTACAAGATGTGTCATTATTTCTCTCAACAACTGCTTTAAACAAACAACTGAAAGATCGAATACGAATCGATGGGTCTAGTCTTTTAATATGACTCTAAACTGCAGCAAAAAAAATCTATCAGCTTCATCTTCTGTATTCAGTGATGTTGATTAATGAGTGTTAGTTTCTCTCATAAATGGTTTTAAATCTAACCTGTAAGTAACGTTATAATGCTTTTGTTCCAAATTACTCTGATTGTGAGAGTTTCTCTGGCTGTACATATTGACACAATTCTCTCTTAGACCTGTTTGTTTTTTCCTCGTCTTCCAGTTGGCTGCCTCCGGTTTCCAGACAAGACGGCGAGTCCTCACAAGAGTTTGCAAACAAAGTCCAGGAGGTAAAACCAGCATAAACCTGTAGAAGCTCAGGAGCCGTTTTCACAAACCTTCTGACAATCCTGTCAGAGAAGCTCCTAACTTCAGCTAAACATTTCCAGCCAGGAGCCGTAGGTTAGGACTGATTTAAGAAAAGTCTCAAAGCAACTTTGAACAAAGACGAGATGAAAACCTCAGTGAGGAGGTGTGACACAAAGAGAATTAAACAATGCTCTGTTAGTGATAATGGACATAGAATCGTAGAAGTGAGTGAACATTTAATTAATATTTTGCTATTTTTAGTACTTAAGCTATTTCATATTAATGGGAGAAAAACGTCTCATGTTTCAGTTTGTGGTTGTCGACCACATTCTCCCTGCACGATGTAAACAAGTTTCATTAACTCACTGTTGTTCAGTGTTTATTCCTTTTTCGTCTCTGCCTCAGAAACTGTCCAGTCTCTTAAAGTCCTCCTACTGTCAACAGTGTCTTTTACCCTTTGAAGGACTGAGATGGTTCCTGAAGAACTTTTATTCTCACCTTGATCTAGTCTTTACTTTAAAGGGAAATTCTTAGATAACTTGATAATTGTAAGAATTTTCTTAGACTTTCGTGAGTAGGAGAAAGCTTTATAAATATGTCCCCAGATGTGTATGTATGTAAACCCTGTCTAGTAGATGTTGAAATGAAGCAGTCCTGTTTTAATAGTCACGTACTAAAACAATACACGAGCCTTCATTCAGTTTCATTTCATTGTCTCTGCTGCTTTTGTTCTACAGTTTGACAAGTTTGATTTTTTTCACTGAGGTTTGTGTGAGTTTACATTGTAAAGCGTTGTCGCGTGTCGTTGCAGCTGCTGGCCTGTGAACTGGGCTTGGTCTCCACTAAGCTCACCAAAGCTGACAAAGCAGAGCACATCAAGAGGAAAAGACACACCGTACCACAAACATCTACAAGTAAGACGACCACATGAGCACACAACACGCGGTGTGTATTTTGTACTGGTGGGGTTTGAGCCGTTCTTCTCCTTTGTCTCCAGGTGTCAGACCTGGCTCCATTGGCCTTGGCTTCATGGTCCAGAGTCTGGGAACAGATGACCATAGGATTGCCAGGATGGCCCAACAGGTGAAGGATGTGCTGCCTCATGTTCCACTGAATGTTATTGCGAAAGACTTAGGTACGTTTAGTGTGTTCACTGACACAACTTTGTCATCCTCTGATTTTGAAGTGTAGATTTACCATGTCCTCATTCTGTCCAGCGAAAACCAACTGTGTTGACACCACCATAACAAATCTGCTGGAGAACAAAGAGGACGCCCCGTTGGAAGCGTCTGGGACGTCCACGTTCGGTCCTTCTAACACCACCTATTCGTCTGGTTCTGCTCCTACCATAAAGGTTGGACTCTGCTCCTGCACCACACGAGCTCCACAACTAAACAGCAATCACAGTTATTGTATGAAATTTTACATCGCCATAATTATCATTATCATGTTGTACATTTGTTTTGTTTTTAAGGTTCAAAATATTTCAATGTTTTCATCTCATTGAAAAAGAAAGAATTCAAACTAAAGACAATGAACAAAATAAACGGGAAATCAGAGCATCATCGTGTGTCTTTTATGTATATTT
>JAPQRN010000002.1:24416142-24457910 GCA_037367275.1 Coranthus polyacanthus | reverse complement strand
GGGTGGGGGGGGCACACCGGGGTCGGGGGGGGACAGCCGGGGGGGACCCTCCCCGCAGGTCAGACCAGCCAACCCCCCCCCCCCCCCTCGAACCTGAACTTTTTCTTAAATTATCATTTTCTTTGGTGGGTTAGGGTTGTGGTCTGATTAATTGCGTGGATCCCTAACACTACACTAACAAATACACAACTTAAAACCTCTTAACATCCACGACCTGCTGTCGGAAAAACTCGGAAAAACTGGAAAATGTTCTCTTTCAAATGAAGTCACATTTTGGCCTCACTCTTCATCTGTTCTAAACCTAAACGTAATGAAAGATCCATGAACGTTCCACGAAGAGTGTGGACGTGACGAGGTCTGCATCCCAGATGTCGACCTCTCTTCATTGAGGTTTAAACATATTTTAATTAATGTTCATGGACAGACTGAGGGTTTGCCTGCAGAGCGTTTCTATGTTTTCATGGACATGTGAAATGTTTTCCATGGTTGAAGAGTTAGTGATGGTACTAAACTGATGTGGGGCGACTACGCTGTGATGAGTTAAACCTTGGGTGTGGAGTTCTGCTGGATTTGCCTTTCTGTTCTCTGAGTGTGGGTTTTGAGAAGACAGTCGTTCTATGCAACACCCATGGAGGCAGACTGTGAATGTAATGCTGGTTACAGTCACAATCTAACTCACTGTAATTGAAAGAGTAACCAAAAAACACCCACACAGCGGCTGCAGCCTCCACCTAGATGACTGTATAAAGAATGTACGGCGGTTGTACCGAGTCAGAGGGACGTCAGTCCTGTCACTGCTCCTCAGATCAGCTGTTGGGTGTCAAACGAGGAAGTGCACGCTCACAAAAACCTGCCAAGACGTCAACTCATCACACTGTGCCAAACACTGGAGTCGGTTTGACAAGTGTCAGGCGACAGTCGCTCAACGAACGGACCAAGTCCAGCCTGTCAATGTTGCATAAAAGTGTTTTCAGAACGATTTTTGATTAAAGCAAAGGAAAATCCTAAAAAGTGAAAATCTTGTATTTTTATCAAAGTAAGACATTAAAAATGATATTGAATTTACGATGATTATCTACAGAGGTCATAAAATAAAATCTTAATAGTTTTATGACCTCTAAAATGGCTGCATGTAAAAATAACACAGAGCTTTATGAACGTCCACATTTCAGGCTGGAATTAGAAGTAGGTCAAGTTAAGGTCAGAGTTTAATGACTTCGGTTTAGGGATTGTTCTCCTCTTTGATACTAGACTACTATTAGCACTACCTCCAGCTTATCGGTAGTATTTCCTGCGGCCTCAAAATAAAACTTGTTTGCTCGTGTGGATTAAAGGCCGGTCAGTCGATCGATGTCCGCGCTGGTAGTAGCTCTGCTGGTAATATAGGTCGGCCGGTCTAGTCTGTGAACTCAATCCCGCGCACAGACACAAACTGACTGACATATACACCGACGCAGACGGACTGACACACATGTCAAAACAGACAGACACCGGCTGACATATATGCAAATGAGGACACTGGCAGAGTATTATGCAAACACATACTGATGTAGCCCATGACACACACTGTGGTCAGACATCTTCTTGTATCACCTTGGAATTTTGGTGTGTGTGTCTGTTCCTAAATAGGGCAACAATGCGGTCTAGCCAGCTCGTCTTGTACAGACTGTCTGGACATCGCATACTGGACTGGGACCAGTACTTACCCTCAGACTCACCTCTGAGACTGTTACACAACGTCATACGTAGCTGGATATGCATGTGACGGATGCACTTCATATCTCACGTAGCTTTTAGGAAGGGATGCATAAGCACAGACGAGAGGGGAAGGCGAGGCGATGTGTGGTTTTCAGAGTCTCAGGTGATCCACGCGCCTTGAGACTCGAAGGACTCTGAAAATGACATTTTTGCCACTTCATCGCACACATATAAGTTGTTTCAAAGCAGATTAAAGTCTGTTTGTGTTTAGACGAGCGAGAGGAAATGAGGTCTTAGCGTGAAGACCAGATGGTGTGTGTACAATAAAGGCTTTCATCTGCCCAATTTCTGGAGGAGTGGAGTCTGTGTGGAACACAGCTACTGTCTTTCAAACCAAATTCACAAAAGACGCTTTTTCCCCCTAAAATTTGAACTAAGATTTGAACATACGGTCGACAAATATAAACTGCAGAACAGAAAGGTCATTGTTTGGATAAATACACAGATTGAATTCAATTCCCTGATTGAGTACATCCTGTTTTGGATCATTTCAATAGTTAAGAAAGCTGTCATTTTAGTATTTAACATGTAAACAGTCATTTCAGGAGAGGCTCGATTCTCAAACGGGGAAAAGACGGTTTGATAAAAATATGCGACAGTAGACGAGCAGCTCAGAGTAAGAAAAAACTAGCAGATAACTTCAAGTAGTTAGCGGAAGGTACGGATACAGAGTATGTGAACGTGTTGAAACTGGTTAAAAGTCAGGGTTAAGTGGTCAAAGTTAAAGTCATGGATCGTACAGAGCTGTGTGTTAACGTAGCGTAGGAAGACGACAGTCATCGAATGAATGGTCAGAACAGAACAACTAATGTCATTAATCATACGCAGTTTGTTAAATGGTAAATACTAATGAGAGTGGAATGAATGGAGTGTTGAACTAATAAACTAACATAAACATGACAACAGTTCTGAATAAACAGCTGAAACAGTAGCTTAAAGTAAATGATAAACACTTCATTCATTCACATATTCTTACTGGTCTTTATTGAATGGACATTTTATTAGTGAAAGGTGATTCAAGAGTTATTTAATAACTCATACACACAATCAAAAAACTCATGTTTTGCTTTTCATGCAGCAGTTACTGTAAAAAAACAATTTGTCATCTTCATTTGTCATTATCTTCAATGATGGGTGTAAAAACATCTCATCCTCAAGGACTGACCGTGACGTTCAGTGTGAGTCCAGAAGAACTCGTGACTGCAGCTGTGTTTTGGCAACGGAGGCTGTGCAGCTGTTGTCGACCTCAGAGCAACCACTGAATTGAATAATGCTAATATATACAGTTAGAAACAATACAGACACTCTGCAGTGGAAGCATATGCTGCCAGGAGAAAAACGGATCAGGATCACGTTATGATGTGAAAAGTTTCAACTAATTTCATGGTATAATAAGGTTTTATTAATTCACATAAACTTGTCACGTTACGACCAAGCATTGATCCTCGGCATCAGTAATTCATCACATTATAACATGAATCACTTCACGTTATTTGAAGATACTCAGTATACAGATAAAGACATTTAGAATGAGATAAATGAGTATGTTTTAATAAAACAAAGAGAAATTATTATAACCAAGCAGTAATCTGCAGTTCCATGAATGTCCACTTGAGGCTGATTCCATGAATAGAACAGATGTAGAAATGAGTCCCATTACCTTTAAAACTCAATATCTCAACAACAATTTCACGTTCAAAATTTGGCACAAACGTTCACTTTGACGCAAGAATGAACTGAAATGATTTTGGTGGACAAAGGTCAAAGGTTACTGTGACCCCGTGTCCGTCCGTTCTCATGAACACAACGTCCCAGAAAAGCCTTGAGGGAATCGTTTGTTCGGACTCGAGGACACACTGATTAGATTTTGGAGGTAAAGGTCAAGGTTGTTGCGACCTCAGAGAACACACGTTTGGCTTTAGAGAAAACTGCATGAACAGATTATGATGCAATGAGAGCGGACGCATCTGATGGAACTAGTGGTTCATGTTTCCGAATAGACGGCTCTACTATAGTCATGAGTTACTGTGCATTAACGGGACTGTCACCGTATCGCACATGTTTCATGACGCTTCATTAGCTCATGGTGGCATTCGTTCATTATCTGGTCTTTCTGCTGAATTATGTGTTAATGCCTTAGTTGAAGTTGACATTACTGTTGTCAAACACGACTGTAACATTCAACTACTGTGGTGTTTTATAAGTGTTAGGAGTGCAGCCGGTGTTTTCTCTCACTTAGCATTAGCATTAGCTTGGCGAGTTACTCTCCGGGCTCCTCCCTCTTGTCCAAATATGGCCACTTCCCCTTAAAAAAAAAAAGTCAAACCTGAGGCTTCAACATGTCAAACCAATGGGTGATAACATGGTGACAACATCCACTTTTCATACACAGTCTGTGAAACTAAAGTAAAGATGACACTGATCCATCTTTGTTTTTCTGGCCTATCAGCAACACGCCGCCGTACTTTAGTCCTCTTACATTTAGTCATTTAGGCACATTTTGCACCGTCAACACCCATGTATGTTGGATGCCAACCCGTCAAACATAACATTACAATCACATTGTTATTACCACATATAGCATAATGGAATCTGTTGTAAATGTACAAAATCCCACAGGATCACAAATAGGAACCCCGGGCTCATATCATGGTCCTACATGTCAGTCTTGGATCTTGAGAATGCTCCTCTTCTCCAGATCGTTCATCTCTTTGAGAATCAGAGCCACGTTATATCGAAGCTCCTGGAATTTAGACACAGGCACCTGGAAGAAAAAAAACGACAACCACGATTCACTGTCAACGTATCACAGATAACGAAGGTGTCCAGCAGAGACAGTACAGCTAACTCCTCTAAATCACTGTATTCATGCATGGTGGTGTATTTTTAGCTGCTATCAGTTGGGAGTGAGCGTCACGATGCTAATTGATGAAAACAGCAGCTGTTATCGTTCAGTCGCATTGAGACACTCCCTGAAAAACACAGATAAGGTGAATCCATCAATAGAATGTCTACATCGGATGTTGTCGCTGCTAATCTTCTCATTATGCTGTAATCTGATTATGTAAGTGCTGAACTAGGTACAACCACAGCAGTAGTACGAGTCTCCGTCCTGCTGCTGTCCAGGACAACAGGCTCACATCCTAACACAGTTTACAAGTACTACATTATTAGGTTTTAATTTGAAGTAACACTCACTTATTTGTGAACTAAGAAGAGGCTTTTGTCTTTTTCTCGTGGTGAAACATGCAGGAATAAACACCCAATGAAGGAAGTGATAACGTAAAGTACAGTAAAGGTACATTTTTATTCTATTTTGTCAGCTTTTATTGTGTTTTTATGATTTGGAATTCATAATAAACACCAGGCCAAGGTTTTAGGTTGTGTTATACGTAACAAATATTACTGTGATCCTCTAACGTAACATCTGAAACACTGGTGGAAAATCACCTCTATTAACTTAAACTGGGAATGTGAACTGAGACACCTCTGGGTTTTAGGATCGGTCACTTTAAACATCTACAAAGTTTGCAAAACCTGAATGCACTGCAGGATGATGTGAAAAGAAGCCTCCTACTGAAACTGTTACATAGAGGTTTAATGGATAAAATTAATCTGTGAGGCACTGGGAGCCAAAACAGAAATATTAATATCACCTTCCACTGAGTGAATAATCTCACAATGAAAACAGGAGACATGACGACTCCAGACAGGTAACGAATGAAAGGAAAAACCAACATGAAGTGTCGTAGTAAGGTGTTGTTCCACCAGGTCCTGAACACCTTCAGTGGTTCTTCAAATCTGTGAACCCTACTAGAGAGATGAACATCACATATCCTCTTATTTGATGCTTTGATGATGGTGGAGTGGAGAGCGCTCTCTAACACGTCGGTTCAAAGTCTCCCATAAGTGTTCAGGTGAGTTGAGATCTTCATATCGTTTTCATACTCATCAAACCATTCAGTCAACCCTCGTGTACAATGGATGGGATTGAAGCATCGGTTACATGTGAGAGCCAGTTTCAAATTGTCTGACCCGTCAAGATCAAATGCCTCCGAGCTTATCCACGTCTCTCCTGACAGACATGTTGGAAAAAGTCACGTTAAACGCGGAGACGAAGAAACGGCCCAAAGCGAGACTCTTTAGTTTCCACACTTATCATCAGAGATCTTCAGCACACAGCTGGAGATTTAGGTAAGACACTTCAAACAACTTTTAACAACTACTACTTATGTCATATTGAGCTGGACTTAGCTCTACTGAAACCGCCGAGTGCATCTGCAGAGAGAAGCTGTGGCCGAGCCGTCACATCATCAGTCACAGAACTTGTACAACAACAGATAAACACTGGCAACTGTCACTGGTGACAGTCAAAAGTCATGACAGTCAAAATACTGGTAGCTGTTTGGCAGATAGATTGGTGCATCGCTATAAAATGATCATTTCAAAATCTGGAAGCAACAGAAAAATGCATCACATCTTTCTACACAACATGGACTTAAATTCCAGACATCTGACACACGACACTGCTTCCCAACCGAGCAGCATGTCTGGAATATCCTACGTTAGAATAACATCACTACACGCAGACTCAGAGATAATAAAACTGTTGTGTTGACACTGAAAGCCGCAAAGAAAACTGATCTGGAATTGCTAAATAATCAGCCCAATGAGCAGAATCACTAATGGCTTTCACATCAATAAAATCTTTTCTACGACAAGTCAAAGCCGTACCTCAAACTGATGAACAGTCCCATCTGATAGTTTCATCTGCATCAGAACAGAAGGCTGCAGGGCTCTGGCCAAGGAGCTGAGGAGACACAGAAAAACACTGGCACTGAGTATGAGATTACATAAGATCAACAAAGACTCGCTCTCTTGCTCAACAATCTGTTTCCCACTGTCTCGCTCTAATAATCTTAAAAAAAACAACCAAAATGAATAAGCACACGTGACGTGTTAGACAAAACCAACCACACTCTCATCAGTTTATTACCTTGTAGAAATGGCCACGTCCACTCTCCATTTGAGCTCGTCCATTGTGGGCAGGTGTGGGTCATTCTGTGAGGCCGACGCCTCCAGAGCCGCACGCCTACAAATACAAACAGACATGGAATGTAAAGTCATGTTGATGTGAACTCAATCATCTAGAACAGCACAACTGCTCCGAAACTCAACATATACTGAAGACTGTCTTCAGGAAAACGATTCAAGAAAAGCACATTTAACATATTGTAACATACCGACTTCCAAACACCACGCTGGAGAAATCTGTGATGAAGTCTTCAGGTATTCTGAGGAAATGAAATCAACAACTTCAGCCTTGTGTAAATGATAGTGTGTCATAAGAGGGTGTGGTTGAAGAGAGATGGTGGTAAATAATTGCATATGTCTCACCTCAGTTCTCTGAGATCTTCTTTAAAAGCCTAAAAAATGGAAAAACAAAACGTTTTGTGTTTTTGAAGAGGAAACAATCAGGATCTGCTAAATACCCACACAAGTGTTTTCAGTTCTTCAGCTTGATTAATTCTCTGCTAAGACGGAAATCACCGTGCGTGGTTTTACCATGTGCTGCAGGTTCTTTATGTTTTGTAGTTGTTGAGCAGCTCCTTCATTTCCTCTGTGTGAATGACGGTATGGAATGACCACAGCAGGTTCATTCCATACCAACTCACCTACAATTCCCAACTTTTCCCAGCTCATGTCATGGATTTTTCACAGGACTTTGCAAAAATCCTAAAGCTCTGCTCCAAATACACTTTCAGTTCTGAATATTGTTCGTCTGAGTTTGTCCCGTGAGCTAAACGTCATCATTAGTGTGTGTGTATTCTAAGCTTAGTTTTCACTGGATTGAGCTGACACTTGTTCTGAAGGTCCAAGAAACTCTAAGAATCATTTTCAACATCTGAGCCACACTTAGTTTAGTTACAGATCTAGTTAAATGTTTATTTGTAGTGTTCATATATATATTGTGGTGGTGGTGAATCACTGCTAAATGAATACAGAGCAGAGGACACTGTATTCCTTCATGAACTTCTAGTTTTCACAGTAAAGTCCATGGTGTGAATTGAAAAGTCGTGGGTGAAATACTTCCATGTTATTTTAAAAAGTTGGACACATCAGCTTTGCGTGGTCATTTCTTACGTCCTGTTTAAGCGATGATGTGGGGATGCGGATGGCCTCAGACAGTACTCTGTACATCCCAGCCACGATGTGACTGAGCCTCTCCTGAGGGATGACGCTGCTCTCTGCCATGGACTTCATCACCTCTCTGCAGTCCTTCCCCTCCAGGGCACTGACCACAGCTGGACAGACAGTCATTCAGATGTCACTTCATTTGTTATTCACCCTCCTGTTGAGAGTCACAGGAGCTCAGGTCTCATTACAATATGAATGAAACAGAGACACTGGAAAGACGAGCACTCCCACTCACCGGAAGTTATTATTGTGCATATTTCAAAAACCGTCATCAATAATCATAATGGCCATGTTTTTACCAAAACATAAACGTTCAGCTCAACGTCTATAACTATATATGATACATATAGTGAACGTTAACGCGGTGCTTTCGGGGATATAACGAGTATTAAACGCTACCTTTCAGTAGTTTTCTGAAAGTCTCCTGGTCCACTTCCTTCAGGTTTTTCGACAGTGATTCTATTTCTGGCGGTATCCTGCCTCCCAAAAAGCTGGAGTCTTTCGTGTGGCTCGTAGACATGACTAACCATGCGACGAAATGTGTTTGCACATAAAAACGGTGGTGAATAGAGGAATCGTACAGAGCTCTGTGTTGTTTTTTTAACGCTAGCTCTGTTTACGTGACTGCCTCCTGACTTCCGCCTGCGTGTCACGTGACGCTGGCTCCCGGGAGTCTCGCGGTGACAGCTCATCTCATCGATAGAAAAAGAAAGGATTTGCAAATGGAGATGGCAGAAAAGACCGTTCTTTAAACGACTAAAGGTTGGTTTTTATGTGTGAATAGCGACTAACTTATAACTCTGCGGTCTTAATAATCCGTTTAGAATCGTTTCTGTGGGGAGTGAAGTAGTACGTTGACGTTTTGTCGCTTGGCAAATGTTACGTAAACGTTCGGAGCATTAGCAACCAGCTAATGATGTTAGCTTGTGTTGCATTCAAACACAAGCTTACTAATCGATGTGTTAAATGTTAGAATAACTCGGAGCAAAGTCTGTCCAACTGAGTGTGGTTTATTGGTTGCTACGTGTAGATTTAATTGTCTGTACGGTAGTAGGATTACAGGCTAGTTTTACTGCTCATTGTTTAAAAAAAATATCAGTTCGGGGGGTGCTTAACTTGGACATCTGGCGTCAGCAACTAACGCTAAGCTAGCGTTAGCTTAAAAATCCGTTTTAATGTCATTAGACGGTGAAAACCACCGTAGTTATACATGTACACTGACTGACGTGTCCCACTAACGTCCCTTCAGGTAAATACTCATTCAGCTCTAAATACAAGTTGTTTTTTTAGCTTTGATAATTTAGGTTAATTCGTTAAATAACTTAACTTCAGGTGGCCTTGGTGTGAAATAATTAAAGTTAGTGTGGTTTTAATGTAGTTAATGTGTATATAATGCTCTCTCTCTCTCTCTCTGCGTCTGTTTCAGGTACATTGAGCCATGTCTGAATCTCTTTATGAGAAGTTTTTGGCCCCAGAGGAGCCGTTCCCGCTCCTCTCTCAGAGGGCCAACCTCAGTGATGTGGGGACCCTGGATGTCAGTGACTTCGGATGTCAGCTGTCCTCTTGTCACAGGACGGACCCTCTGCACCGCTTCCACAGTAACAGGTGAGCTGGATGTTATGTGAGCCTTCATGTGTTTTTCCAAAACTCATCATTACGTGTTCTTTTTACAAAATAGCTATAACTACCTTGTATACGGCTGGGTCCTGAACCTCCGAACCGGAGAAGTTTGGTTTTGATCATTTGAGACCAAATTCCAGTACTTAAGGAGTAAATCTCATCAGTGTCTTTTATACAAATATATTAAGGATATTATGTTAAAGAACAACTTAATGTCGTGGTATATAGGTTCACTTTTTGTGTTGTAAAACTTGGGGTACAGTGAAGAGCTAGATGTTAAAGTGCTTGTCAGGTTGAACATATGGGTCATTCCATTCCAACGACCTCCCAGTTCATGACATGGATGTTCTTGAAACAATTCATGTTAAAACATATTAAATTCATGGGACCTTGCAGAATCCTACAGCTCTACTCCAGAAACAGAACTGTTTCTTTCTCTTTTCATGGTGTTTGTGACTCTTTGTATGTGCTCTGAGCCTCATGTACACATATTTCTTTTACAGTGTTGCTTTACTCCTGTTGTCACTCCACCCACTGCATGATTATAAATGATTGCTACAAAGTCAAAAAGAGGCTGAGGGTTGTGGACCAGTGGGTGGATGTCCTGATGTGGATGTGTGTGATAGTAGTTCAGGACACGTATTACAGAAGCATAGGAGGCTCTAAAGGGCGTAGTTTGAACTGCAGGTCTGCTGCCTGTTGGTGTTTAATATATTATGTCAGATTCAAACTGACAAACAAATGAACTGATTGAGGTGGTGGTTTTATGAGGCAGAATCGCTGGCCCTGTGGGACTCTGCTGGTTCTTCAGTTTCCTCATCTGTAAATAAACGAGGTTTGGCAGACTCCTCTGAAGGACAGGTGGACCGCTCAGCCCTGTTTTCTTCCTAACGGTTGACTAAAACAGGAAGTGGCGCGTTGAGCCGTTTTCAACTATAAAATGCAGATTTTTTTACATTTGTAATTTTTTTTCTTTTTATGTGTATTATCACCAGTATTGATGTCTCATCACAGTTGAGGCATAGAAGTTTGTTTACATCTCAGAAACGTGTTTTAGTGTTTAGTATTACTTTAAGTAGTTGCTGTTGAACATTTAAAAAACTTTATATAAAAATTGTCTCCAATGGTTTTCACTTTCTTGCCATTAAAATATGATTCTGTGTAGTATTATAGTTCTATCCAATCTGCGTGACACTGGAACTGTTTTAAAGGCTCAGAAAAACCGAGGTCCAAACTGTATCCTTATGAATCTCTTGTTAAGAAAAACTCTTGTGGAATATGTCAACACAAGTAAAATGTATGCCTTTACATTGTATGTGCAGCAGCATGGCCTCACTTGTCATGAATATTCTAATCCCGTGTGTCCGTCCATTCGCCGGTCCCTCCAGGTGGAACCTGACTTCCTGTGGAACCAGTGTTGCCAGTTCCGAGTGCAGTGAGGAGCTCTTCTCCTCCGTGTCTGTGGGGGATCAGGACGACTGTTACTCTCTTCTGGATGACCAGGATCTGACCTCTCTGGACCTGTTCCCAGAGGGCAGTGTTTGCAGCGACGTTTCCTCCTCCATCAGCACCTACTGGGACTGGTCCGACAGCGAGTTTGAGTGGCAGGTTGGCTCATGGTTGTTTGTCTAAGTTATTTTTATACGAACTGCTGAATTAAACATTTGTGCTGAAGATCCAAGTCCTGTCCAAGTCGTGTTGTTCTCTTATTACTCATCTGTGTAACTGTTGTTCTTCCAGTTGCCAGGCAGTGACATAGCCAGCGGCAGCGATGTCCTCTCTGACATCATCCCAAGTGTTCCGAGTTCACCCTGTCTGTTTTCCAAGAGGAAGCCCAAGCCCCACCCCCACCGCAACCTGGACGAGCTGCCATGGAGCGCCATGACCAACGATGAACAAGTAAACCAAACACAGTGTTCTGTTGGACAGTAGAGCTGAAAATGGATCATGATAATATGTTTCATTCCAGTTGATATCGATAATTAATTATTGACCTATTTTTGATAAAGATCAGGAGAAAAAAGGTTGAACTGAAGCATTTGATTTTGCATTTACAGGCACGCAGATAAAGTAGAATTTATATCAAAAGGCCAACCAATAATGTGTTATTGCACCACTTAAAGTCACATTTATTCAGTCTGACATTTCCCAGTCTCATACAGAACTGTGAACACAGCATGCTATGTTCAGGGTTGGTGTTTGAGTTTAATCATAGAGTTTTAAAGGAGTTTGCACTAAAGAGGCTTTTTCTGGGTTTGTACAGTTTGTTTTTGTAGCTGCTGCTGTTTGACCAGTTTGGATGACATTTCTAAACACTAAGTCATGTGATCACAGTTCATCTGTCTGATATTCTCAACTCCAGAGTAAACCTGTTGCAGTGTGTGACTGTACTATAAATGGTTTGAAACTAATTTTGTCACGATATTACTTTTCCCCGTCGTAGCGATGATGCCTCTGTTGAATCATTAGCTGTTTGTGTGTCGCTCATAGCACGTTTAGCTCCATTGTTAAAGGTTATGATTATCAGGCAGGGACGGTGCTTAGGGTTTGTTCATGCAAACGAACTTTGCATATATGAACTTTCATGGCAGTTTGCATTCAGTACATTTAATTGAAACTATCAAACATGTATTTTATTGTTATTGATGAATTGTCTGGTAAATACCACCATCTTGTTCATCTCCCAGGACCACCACATACTAATCTGAACTCATACTAAAGCTGAAAGTCTCCTTCAGTCATCCTATTAGTTTATAGTTTTCACAGAACGCAGCTGTTGGCCTGACAAACTAAACTCAGAATGTTGTGTGTGGTCATAGGTGGAGTACATCGAGTACCTGAGTCGGAAGGTCAGCACAGAGATGGGCCTCAGAGAGCAACTGGACATCATTAAGATCATCGACCCCTGTGCTCAGATCTCCCCCACTGACAGCGAGTTCATCATAGAACTGAACTGTCTCACTGATGAGAAGCTCAAACAGGTGAGCAGGGACTGTGAAACCCCACGTTACTGACAGACAGTACACCAGGACGGTCCTTTACAGCTGTGCTTCACTGTTTGTCCTCCGTGCTGCCGTCAGGTGAGAAACTACATCAGAGAGCACAGCCCGAGGCAGAGGGCCAGCAGCACCAGAGAGGGCTGGAAGAGGAGCAGCCACAGCAGCGCCAGCACGGGAGGAGTCAGCGGAGCCAGCAGCAGCAACGCCAGCATGGTCAGCTCAGCGAGCTCCTCCACCGGCTCCACGGCGTCCAACTCTGTAGCTGGTAAGCTACTGCTTCTTTAACTAGTAGTGAAGTGACGGAAACTGTAGCCCCTTTTCTACAGGCTGTTCTAATGTTCCACCTTTATTCCACCTCACAGTTCTGTAGAAAAGGCACAAACACAAAGTGGTTGGGGGGCGTTGTCGTTCTGCCATTAAGCCAGTGGCAGAAGTATTCACACATCTGAACTGATGTGGGATGGATGTAACGTTTGATGTCATGGGTGCGACCCACCACCAGGGGGATCTTAAAATGTCTGAAGAAGCCGTTAGCAGCTAATCAAGATGCTGTGTGTGGAAACTGTGTGTGAATTGGTCCAGGAGCTCCTCCCCCTTTGAGACATAGTGCTTGAATGTAGCATCATACTGCTTTATGTCCTTCATGTCCATCTGTTCATGTAATGGACATGGCTGTTATTGTTTAAGAATACATGATGCAGCTCAACGTTCACTCTGGTGTAAATTCATACTTGCAGAGTACGGAGCTTTGGGCCAAACACCTCATTGTGACTTCAAAGGCCACACTAGATGTTACATCACATCTACAGGGCAAGAAGTATTTCACGTTGAAGCTTTTTTTGAGTTGATTTTACATTTTTAACCAAACGCTTCTCATTTCTGTGATAAAGGCTAATGACCGCATCTGCTGTTTTTGAGAATATGAAGCTAATATGGAAATCAGTGACAATTAGAGAAAGAAAACAGTTGCTGTTTAATTTTCATACAGTAATGAACTAAAATACACTTAATTCAAGAACTTGAATGTGAGATGAGAATTGCCATTGAATGATATAATTGTGTGAGAAACTGTGGAACTCTTGTGTTTGTGTAAATGGACAAAGGCAGCTTAATGAGGGCTCGTCTTTAAACAGCGCTCACGGTCACAGGACATGATGAAGTGGAATTGTAAATGATGTTGCTCTGAGTTGTTTTGAGGGACTCTTGGTTGTAACCGTGTTTGTTTGCTGGTGTTTCAGGTGGAACTGCTTCTGCCTGCAGTGGGAGCAGTGTTGCCAACATAAGCAGAGCTCACAGCGACGGCAACCTCTCCAGCGCCGCAGAACGCATACGAGACTCCAAAGTAAGGAACCTGAACCCATGACGCATAGAAATAAACTACACACCTGTATTCTAAAATAATGTGCCTCACTCTGTCTCTCTTTTCATTGCATCCTTTCAGAAACGTTCAAAACAACGTAAACTTCAGCAGAAAGCGCTCCGGAAGCGGCAGCTCAAGGAGCAGCGTCAGGCTCGCAAGGAGCGTCTGAGTGGACTGTTTCTGAACGAGGAGGTGCTGTCGCTGCGGGTGACGGAGGAGGACGACCACGGAGACGACCTGGACATACTGATGTGACACCAGTGAACCAATCAGTGCTCCCTCTACGCCTGCTCTCTCACCGCCCAGTCGCTAGCATAGAGCTTCTAGACCGCACTAACCCATTAGCCCAAACCCAGACGGCTGCATGTCTTTGCTTTGAATCATGGTTAATAATAATGCATTTTGTAAGATGGACGTCCGATAGCTGCCAGTAGCTTCTAGCGTAGCTTGAGATTGTTTTAAAGTAGCACTGCTGGTTCCAAAATTGAAAGCTGCTCTTCTCTAGTTAGCACGGCTAGGCTAGCTCCGGTAGCCCTGCTTCTGTTTAGCCTGCTTTTAGCCAGCGCTAATGCTGCTACAGCCTAGACGCTTGCAGATGTGCATTAAAATACACCACTAGTGGCAGTTACTTTAGCTCAATGCAATGAACATAAGATCGCTTATAGATGTAACCGCTTGTGTCTGCTACTAATACCAGCCTCCACCGGCAGAAGGACAGACCAGGCACCAGACGACAGCGTTACGACACGCTGTCAGCCGCTCTGCAATAAACACAACTAGGGCTGAGCGATGCGAAGTTTCATCATGAAAACTCTTTGGACCATATCAGTCGGTATCGGTAATGATCGCGAATGTCAGACCATTATTTTTTTACAGTTCAAAGTTAAGGTAAAAGTTGAAGAAACCATGGGTCGTTTTCATAAAGGTTCCTCTTACAGAGACTTGCCTCTAGTGAGAAAATTTGTAGTAATTGTGGTTGTTTTCTTAGAATCTCTCCTTAAAATTAACACTAGATCTTCGTTCTTCAGGTTCAGGTTCTTCACAAAGCGTCGTAGTCTTTAAGCAGAGGAGAAATTCCATCTTCATTAGTGTATAACCACCTGAAAATAAGACTCGTTTCTATCTCCAGAGGGAGCAGGTCACCTTGGACGTAGTCCACCATGTTGGGCGTGTCCCGACTGTAGCTCCTCCTCTTTTTTCTGGTTTCTTGGTGGCGTCCAGCATGAAGGTGCATCATGTCAGTGTGGACCAGAGTTACATATTATCTCCTCAAGTAAAAAGCTGAGTTGGTTGGAATCTGCAACTTTGCCACTAGATGTCACTAAATATCACACACTGAACCCATGGAAACATTTTGTAAGTGTCTTTGTTGAGACCTTGAAGAAAAAGGACTAATTTCTATTGAGATAAATGTTGTTTTTGGCCCAGTTCGACACCTTCCACTCACTACGTGACTGTATCTGCGGAGGTAGAAACCACATCAGCTGACGGTACATTAACAAACACACTGTGAACCTCAAAGCTATAGACCCGTCTATACTATTCTTCTCTTTTCTGAAACCACTTTAAAGGAAGCTCCATGTGTGAAAACCTGAGGCCAGAGGACGTGGGCTGAGCCGGTCTGTCTTTCTATCTGCTGAGTGTTGTGCTCTCATTTCACTCTTCAAGGCTTAGAGGGAGCACTGAAAACACTGCATGTGTTCAACGTCAGCCACGCTGCAGTGTGGTCCCGCAACTAACAACTGACATCACTATCTGCTGTTAAAACCAGCTTCTGTGTTGTAAATAAATGATAAATAACATATTTACTGCTTGCTTTCAGGTTTGCCTTGATGATAACAGTTTGATTTCAAGCTTTTCCCGTGTGTGTGTAAATACAAAAAGAAAAGTGAACTAATCTGTAAAATGCCACTGGTTCTTCTTTCAATATGTTGAGTCTTATTTGAATGTGTTGGTTAAGTTTTGTCTTAGTTTTTTGTTTTTTAGTTTTGGACTGATGAACTTGGTGACGTCTTATCAGTTTTTACTTTCCCTCTTTGTGTCGGTCCATGTACTGACTGTAACGGCTGCTGTAGTTTGGATTTTTTCGGAGCTAAACTGGAGCCGTTTTGCAGCATTAACTCTTGTTTTGAGATTCGTAGCAGTAGTAAGTGTAGTGTTTTCTTTTGTGTTTGACCCTTTTTTAAGAAATGAACCACTGCTTTGTAAATGCTTCCTGCGTTCTGAGCTCAGACTCTCGTCTTTATCTCCTGTATAAAGTTCTTAATCGCAGTCATTACGTTAAAGCCGCTTTATGTATTCTGTAGTAATGAACTAGTAAATCTCTATTTTGGAAAATAACAGAATTTTGAAAAAAAAAAAAATTAAAACAAGCCACAATGTGATGCAACACTTGTTTTTGTAAATAAGGTATCATGTAATTGCTGAAAATAAATTGTATTAAACTGATTAAACATGAAGTTAATTTAGTCTAAATGTTCTGTCCTTAAATCATTTCAAGTTTTGTACCATAACCATGTATTAACCAAACAACCAACTAAAGAACTACAACTCCCAGGATACACTTCAGCAAAGTCATAGTTTTCTTATTTGCCGCTGATTAACGGTGAAGCTGCAGCGACAGGTTACACTTTGTTGAAACATGGGTCGTTTAGTATCTGGAGCGAACAGCAGGAGGCAGCACTGAGCCCCGGAGAGTAACTCGTTCCCGGAAACACAGAAGAAGAAGGACGACCGCGGAAGTGACGTCGTGGTGTTTACACCACACAGCTGCCTCCGTTAGCTCGAAAAGCTTGTATTCATCAACACCTACCTGTGAATTAAGCACATTTAAAGTCGTACCGGGTCGGTACTTTGGTCGTTTCAATGGGAGCGCACGGAGTGTTGGGGAACGAGCCGGAGTCTTTAGACTATTCCGTACACGAAGCCTGGAACGAGGCCACCAACGTGTACCTGCTGGTGATCCTGGTCAGCTTCGGCCTCCTCATGTACGCCAGAAAGTAAGGACAGTCCACACACTCTGTCCTCCAGCTTATGAAGCGCAGAGACACCACATACGATCAGGAGTTACGAGATAACCACGAGATATGAGAAGTACCGCGTAACACGGAAACTAGAGGAACAAAGACATTGAAAAGAATAAAAACAGACGCGTCTTATTCGTCCAGAGTAGTTTAATGTCTGGTACGTTGATTACACATCAGCAATTAATAAGTTAATCTGTTAATCTGTTTTCCATGTCATGTGACCAGTGAATCCAAATCCACAGCAGGTTTTATGACAACACACAGTTTTTAACGGATTGAAATGATTGTAACTCATATCATGACCTGGATCCATGAATCAAAAATAATGACAGAGCATCTTAAAATAATGAGGTAGCATCTCAAACGTTTGACCTAGAATCTCAAAATAACGAAACTTTCTCAAAGTAATGACTTAAAAACAACGTGATTGTATCTAACTTCAAACTCTGGAGAGACTGACTTTCAGGAACCGTTTTTAATGTCATTGATATAAAAGTCATGTAACTGATAAGGTTTTGTGATGCCTCACATTCTCACTGCGTTCCTTTTTCATCTGTGTTTCTATGTCCATTAGAAACAAGAGGAAGATCATGCGTATCTTCACACTGCCTCCAACCAGCGGGACCAGCCCAGAACCCAACTTCTACGACAGCCTCCAGAAGGTCCGTCTGCGGCAGCAGCTGGAGATGTACTCTCTGGGTGAGTGGAGACACTGCACTTATTCTCACTGTGACATCGACACTTTAAATCCTTCTCACATGTAAGGATTTCAGGGTTTTTCCATTTTTAGAAGCAGAAGTTTAGCATTTTTGCACCTTGGCTGAAGAAACAAACAAAAACCAAATCTTCCAACTCTGAAGTTCACTTCCAGTTCTCCAGTGACAGAGAAGGTGAAGATACAGTGCTGAGCGACTGCTTCTGTTGTTTCCATCTGTTAATGCTGTAAAAGTGTGTCAGGTGTTTGAGGTAAAGACTGAGTTCTGTCTCAGACCCTCTAAGTCAACCTCTACATTTAGATCAGTCAAACCTGGACTAGATTATTCTAGAGAAGCTGAAGAGAAGCAGAGACCACATCAGACCAGGTCTACATCAAAACCACTATATACAGAAAAAAGCATTTTGGTATTTTCACCAATAGAATAAAGGTTTTTACAAATCAATGTCAGGACAGCAACGCACATACGTCAGGCAAGGTTTTGAGTGTTTTCAATGTGTTTTAGTATTTTTATTTTTATTTTCTTCAAGCCCGGAAGTTTGAGCAGCAGCAGCAGAACCAGACGGAGAGCGTCCAGCTCTCTATGGAATGAGAGCAGGAGGCACGCATTCCTTTCTGCCAGATTTAAGTGTCCTCTTACCTTCTACACATGGATACGAGGACCCGGAACAAACTGCTGTTTATAGAGATCATAAGAAAAGCCGCTCGGTCCAGAGACTGATAAGAGACGGAGCTTTGAACGTCCTCCAGATGTTACCGATGGAGACGAACAGCGTGAGTGAAGGACTGGAAGCAGAGCTCAGTGAAAGGAGCAACAAGAACCAGGAGGAGCATCCTGCACATGGAACCACATCCTGCACATGGAACCACATCCTCCACACGTAGATTCTAGTTGTTTTAGTTCTTTGTTAGATTGTCTAGATAAAATGTGTTGTAAAATAAAATGTCTCAAATGTTCAAATAAAGGCACATAAACCTCAAACATTGAGATGTTTTCATGATTAGATCCATTAGACTTTTTTCCAGTTTGATGCAACTGAGTCTGATTTATTAAGACGTTGGATGAATATGAGGAAACTCGTGATGTGCGATAACATCGCTCCACGTTGCCATGACGACATGACTTGTGATAAGTAAACGGTCAAGTAGACAGTGGTTAATCTAAGGTTTAACGTTTCAGGTGGTCTTTTGTGATGGATTTCTCATGCATGTTCACATTGCTGTGATGGTGAAAATATAATTTATCGGTCGACGCGAACCTTTACGATTTCCAACCCACAATGCTTCACTTTTGACACAGTCACCTACTACAGAAGCTCGGGTTTTATTTGGTCAGTGACAGTAGTTCCGTCAGGAATCAACCAAAGGCTTTTTAAATCCAGGACATCCCGTTGTTTAACAGGTTTAAATGGTCTGAGAAACACAGATTCAAGCAAAATGAGAACAAACTGAAAAGCAGGTAAACAAAGGCAACGCCACAGACACGTCCAGGTTTGAACAAACAGAATCACAAACGCATGAGCAGAAAACATCACACGACAAAACAAGCACATTCAAATGTGGTTTGAGTCAGTATTTACAGAAACCTAGGACTGACTTTATAACAGACATGAATGAACAGCCATAAGCTTCTCTTTGGAAACCTTCCATTCCCTGTGTTAAAGCTTTGCAGCTTAAGCGAAAATATACACAATGCTCCAGGCATAGAATTAATTATACGCAGCGAAGGTTCCTTATGCCTCGACTCTCATATGAGAGTCAGAACGTCACAGAGTATAAAAATAACACACTTTCAACTCAATTAAAAAAGCTCATATATACAGAAACTGTGTCCGGGTCGCAGCGCAGGAAGCTGATTCAATTAAGTTCAAGTAGCAGGAAGACGACAGAAGCTCATGTACAACGAGGTGTGTTTTAGTGAACGAAGCGTCAGAGTGAACCGTGAGGACAGACGTGCTGCTGGTCCACGGAGAGTCCACTCGAGTACTGGGACGTCCAGTCTCGGAGGAACAGCTCCTCCGCTTGGCTCTGCAGGGTCCGCTGGTCTGATCCCACATCTGAGCCCGTCTGGTTCACAACCAGACCCACACCTGCGGTCTCCGTGAAGTAGTTCTCAGACCAGTTGGACGTCCCTGTGGACAGAAACACGTGAATCAGTAAGATGACGACAGACCAACAGGACACCGTTTAGTGACATCTAGTGGTGAAGTCGTAGATTGTAACCGGAGATAGAAACGACTCATTCTACGCTAACGAACACACGACCAGTCTCATTTTCATGTGATTATACACTCATGAAAACATATCTTCTTATCTTCTTAGTGATAAAACATATTTAAAAGTGATGTTCATGGTTCAATATACAAGTTTTGTTCTTGTTCTTACATGAAGGTTGTGTTGGAGTCTTGGTTTGTGTTGAGCTGGTCATTATTCTACGTTAGTTAAATCCATTTCTAAGCTAAAAGTAGCGACACCGAAGACCTCAGTAGCGAACATAAGGATTATTGTTAAAAACAGACTGAGTCCTCTACACAGAAACCAGTCCAGGCTGTTCTCATGGATGTGGGAAACGGAGACAGTTGTTAGTCAACGTCAACAAACGTCACAGAAACAAATGAACGCGTGTGAATCTTGTAGAATAAAATGAAAATTGTAATGTTTCTCTGAAGCCGTCCCGGTCAGGATTACCTATGTACAGAACTCGGTCTGTAACCATGTACTTGGCGTGATTG
This sequence comes from Coranthus polyacanthus, assembly GCA_037367275.1. Lineage (NCBI taxonomy): Eukaryota > Metazoa > Chordata > Actinopteri > Kurtiformes > Apogonidae > Coranthus > Coranthus polyacanthus. The sequence continues at coordinate 24,437,502 of JAPQRN010000002.1, read as the reverse complement.
ACTCGTGCGTAGGGGATCTTCTTCTGCTCTGCTGTTGACGGCACCGTGAACACTTTCTGCACAGAAACAAAGAGAAACAAACAGGGCATCGGTACTGGGTTTAGTGCACCGTGGTTTATCCATTCAGGATCTGGAATCTCCCAACGTACCACTTCAATGTCACAGTTCAGAGGAGGTCTGTTGAGGACCAGCAGAGACTGAAGGAAGGTGAACATGGAGGCACCAGAGTGTTCCCAGCAGCTCACCAGCATCCGGACCTGAATCCCTCTGGTACAGGCTGCAGAACGCAGAGCGGAGTCGATGTCGGGCCAGAACCTGAGACCGACACAACAAAACACACAGATTCAACACAGAACAATCACGATGTCTGTCATAGTAGAAGAAACACATTCCTTCACTTCATTTGGGAAAAAGCCGAGGACTGTTCCTACTTAGGGTCAGTAGTTCAGAGGTGTGTATAGAGGTCGAGTCCCGTGGGGTCGGATATTTGGAAAAATATGAATGAATGGAATATGAATGGCAATGGTGAGAGACAAATAACTGTCAGATCCCATTTGAATCATCGACACATTTCACCTCGTTCTTCAAGAGCGAGATAAACAAGTATTAAAAGAGGTGAAATCACTACAGTCTGGTCACGTTGAAGCTACAGACAACGTTAGGATGATTATGTGTCGTCTTTGATACTGACATCATGTGTAAATGATTCTCAAACAGGTTCAAAAAGGTCCTTGTCATCGTCTGTTATAAATCCGAGTGGTGAAAACCTACGTGCAGATTGTTTTTTTCTCTCACTGCTTCATCCCTGCCAGTAAAAAAACCCCAAAAAACACTGTGTCATCTTAATTAGAGAAGCTGCTTATTCAGCCGATCATGGTCCAAAACTGTGACACAACTGAAAAATGACCCTTTTAACATCAGTCCACATTTATTTAAAAGCTCCGGAATGGCACCGTTCCTGGAACTTTAGGTCTGTACTTCCTGCTGTTTCATTTTAATACATCGTTTTGCCAGAATAAGGTAATGATGAATGTGTGGGATTGTGATGTATCGGAGTAACGCCTCACCTGAGCGGCGTTGTGAACTCAGACATAGGGAGGTAGTTCATCACAGAGATGTGAACAAACTTCTGAGCATCATCGATGACAGACAGGATGGAGGCGAGGTCGTCAGAGCGACCGCGAGCCGAGATGTGAGGAGGGGCGCTCTGCACGAACAACACACTGATCATTAGACTTGTTCATGTTTAGTCTATTCTTATTTGCATATGAAGGGAAATGATGCAGGTGTATAGTTTATGAAGTGTATGGAAGTTTATGTTTGTTAAATGAAAATCATTGAGCGGATCAAAACAGATTCATGACTGTAGAGAGTAATATATAAAGTCTGAGAGAGAACGACCGAGATGTTTAACCTACAGTTCTTCAGTAAATATGAAGCTTCGATGTAATGTAATAAACTGCAAAACAGATCAGATCTCTGCCTTGGTTTTGGATGTAACATTGGATCACAAGTCAAAATCTTCTGCTTGATGGAGAATGAAATTTGTTTTTCGGAGTTTGACCCCCACACACTGGTGCACAAGCAGAGAGGATTGTGGGAGAATGTATCCCACTGCTCCTCGTCTCGAGTGTTTTCTGAACTCACAGACAGGTAGACTCGAGCAGGGACTCCGTTGAACTTCAGACGCAGGGGATTCTGGGAGCTGGAGAGGGCCGAGAGGCGAGCGGGCCAGTACGGGGGCAGGGAGCCGTTGGTGGCCCCGCCGACGCTCCAGTACACGTCAAAGATCCGAGAGGCGTCCTGAGCCAGGCAGCTGCAGTCCTCCACCGACAGACCCACCTCCTTCACCTGGACACAGAGCAGAGGAGCATGGGAGTTCTGTCATCGCCACGGGAACACATTGGAATTAACTGAACAGAGTGTGAGCCACGTACTGCAGTACCTCAGTCAGAGACCTCCAGTCCATGTTGGCGCTGCCCACGTACAGGTGTGTCTGATCCACCACCCACAGCTTGGTGTGGACGATGCCTCCGGTTACAGCCTTCAGGTTGACTTCTCTGACGTCTGCACCTGAACAAACACACCAGAAGAGCTCCATTTCACATTTGAAAGGAACATAAAGTCCCTGGAAGTAAATTTAGACGCTGATCCCTGTGATGGAGACAAACCGAGGTCCCCAAAGGTTCCTAGTTCCTGGGGAGACTTCTAGAGGTGGAAACCCAGCTTTAATGTATACATTTAACAACTGTTGTGTCTGTTCCAGCTGTAATGTCTAACACAAACAACAGAAAGATGACAACCTGTGCTCCATAACGTCAGACGATGTGGTACCTGATGCAGCCAGTTCTGCCGTGTCCCAGGTTGAAGTCTGTGGTGCGTTGACGGCAATCTGCAGTTTCACACCTTTGGATTCAAGTTTTTTCAGGTGCTCGAAGACCATTCTACCCTGTAAAACACACACACACGTCAGAGAAGAGTCAGATATAAATCCCAGAAGTATCCTTCTTCATGTGCCCAGGACACACGTGTCACCTGAGAGTCAGACGAGTCCACGTCGCTGCTGCGCAGTGTGAAGTAGAAGGCGGCGATGTGGACCGAGCTGTTGGCTTTGTCCAGGAGTCGGAGCCAGCTGTGTGCGATGCTCTGACGGGGTGAAGGAGAGGACTCGTACAGACCCACGGGGATGCTCTCCACCAGGTGCACTCTGGGTAAAGACAAACCAACCAGCAATTCAAATTATCGCTTCCATGTTAGGTGCATTTTATAGTAGGGTTACATTATGATCAGTACGAAAACGGAACACTGAAGTTAATGTCAAAATAAGATTTAAGACATTTTAAAGCCTAAAATTCAGATGATGGAACCAGAAATGCCTGAGACAGTGGTCTGATTTATCAGTGATGTACTAAGATGCTCCCTAGAATAAACTCCACTGGACACTGAAACCCATGTGAATGGTTTCTTACCGACAGTCGGTGCTACAAGGCTCCGGTATCAGCCCGAAGCCGTCCAACCAGTGCAGCTCCAGCTGGGCCGTGAGCTGGGCCACAGACGTGGGGAGGCCGTAGAGCCAAACGTGTTGACCAAACCCTCCCAGGAGCAACAGGACGGTGGGCACGAAGCAGAAGAGGGCAAAACTGCAGCATCCTGACCTCTGGATTATGACAAGGAGTTGAATGTGAACAAATCAGCAAATAGAAAAAACAAACAAGAGAAGCGACAGAAGCCGCTCAGGAAACACAGACTCACATTCAGTTTAGTTTAGTTCTACATGATGCTCATGTAGAACTAAACTGTCGTCACAATCAGCTGATTTTTCAAATTGAGTTGGTGGCAAAAAACTTAATATGAGAGAAACTGTCAGAGTTGATGAAGAGTTGATTGTTCTTTCGTTAAACGAGTGAGTCTTTGACCCTCCTGCTCCACACTGTGCTTGTCTTTGTCATTGACAACTCCATGCCGACCTCTTCATCTCATCACCTTGACTCTGATCGTCTCATTGTCTTTTGTAACTGTATATCATCGTTCCAGTCGATCACTGAGGCAGATAGAGGATGTCTGTGAATACAGTTCTCCTGAACCAGCCTTAAGCCTCCTCCAGCCTTATGGAACAATGAAAATCTAGTGAAAACTACCTCAGCGGTTACTGTTGTGCATAGAAAGGGGACACAGACAGTGGAAGGGGAGGAGTTTACCGACTGAAAAGGTCAGCCAATGGCAGGTTAACTCCAACAGAACTACTTCCTGTGGGTCAGACTACTTTTCTGAGAGGCAGGGTTGCTTTAGGTCAGTGCTGCATTCCAAAGCTGTGAGTGCAGGGTGTGGTGGATTCCTCTCCATGTGACTGATTCAGAGGAGACACCATGTGTGAGTGACACCAGCAGAATCTATCTTACCTTGGTTGACCCGGCTGCTCCGCCTTTAGGAGGCATCTCTTGCGTTACAGGTGATGTGGATTCATCAATGTTGGCTTTTTTCTCTGCAAGATTTGCGACGTGTGTGGGGCTAATGTGTGGCTCCTGGTGATCCTCCAGGTCCTCTGAGTCACGACTGTCGTCCTCACATTCAGCCTCTGATGACGACCCGCTGTCCTTTAATTCAAGTACATTAGTGGGCTCCATCTCCCACGGTGGTTCTTCGTCCATAATAGCGTCCACCGTGTCTGGCCTCTCGTCAGTCGGCTGAGCAGGTTCACCAGATTCCAGATTCAGATTTTCAGATTCAGGGAGAGCGATCCTGCTTTTAGACTCGACATCTCTCTCCTCTGCCACGTTGTCCTGCAGCTTCTGGATGAGGTCATGCTCATGTTGAAGGTGAGCTACAGGGACGTCGGCCTCCATTTCTGGAGTCTTACTCTCTTCTTGCTCTGGTGAATTTTGCTCTAACTCGTGCTGTGGTCTAATGGCAGGCCTGGGGCTTACAGTCATCAGGGGGTTCTGCGCAGACTCAAACAGACTCCCGCTCTTGGGTGTAGAGATCAAGGAGCTGTAGGCTGTCGATTCTGTGCTGATGAACGCAGACGGGGCCTCGAAGCTCATCGTGGGGGTTCGTACTGATGGCAGGGGAAGTGCTCGTTCTCTGACGTCTGGCAGTTTGGACTTTGAAGCCTCCACACTTCCGCTTCCAGGCCTTTCAGGAGCTACAGGGGCAGGAGGGTCTTTTTTGGGAACAGGAAGCTCTGTGGTCTGGCTCGCACCGGTAGGCCGTTTATGAAAGGTCGGGATCCGGGAGACGGGTTTCCCTCCTTTGCGGTTCATGTCTTCCTTCTCTTCAAGTTCTTTTTTTGCAGCCTTGTCGTCAGATCCAAGACGGTCCAGCACCACACTGCAAGGTCTCAGTTCCTGAGGAAGACACAACGTCATTAACATTACACAGAAAAAAAAACAAAAAGCAACCGTCCTCCATTACAGCCAGCCTGTGAGCAGAACACGGACTGTTAATACCTTAAGAACATCTTGAATAAAGGTGAAGCATCAGCAGACATATTCGAAGCCGATGTGCACGAGTCCTTTGTTGTTTGTGTTTACGCTGCTGAACAACATTATAATGCAGTGTGTTCCAAACGCCACACCTATTCAAATAATCACCTCTGCCTGAAGTCACGGCAACACCATCATTTAAATCCATCATTCTAAAAACTCAATAACCTCATTTTCTTTGAATTACAAATTCAAATTGAAGCTGCACCATTTTGTGTTTCCTGTAAAATGCATCAGTTTTCATGAATTCTGTGCTGAAACTAAAGCCTACTTTGGAAGAGCAGGGTTTGAACCGTGGATGAACCAGCTCCACCCATTTGCTCTGCAGCGATCACCACCGGTACGTTTAGGAGCAGATCTAGAAAAGACGTGGAGCCTGGAGGTGACGCTCACTTTGTTCAACACTGGACAACCACTGGCACCAACTGACAAATCAGAACTAACTCCCATTAAATGTACTGGTCAAACATGTCAGCGATGTGTATTTTTAATCAGTTTCAGACTATGGTTTCATTTTCTACCTGCCTACGGACTTGTTACGTTTATCGTTCTGCTCTTTTCTTCTTCTTGGTGATAATTACAGGCCTCGTCGTTGTGAGCTGTAGCTGTGGTTGGATGATCCTCCCTCTTTGTCAGCTACGACAGGCACTGGCTTTTATTTATTTATGAGTCTCTTACTGGTCTTTTACCCTGGATATCACCTCACTATTGTCTGTTAATGTTGGCCCCTATAGAATATACTCCAGTGACAATATTATGTTGCACCAGGAGTTTTTTGGAAAATGAAGTTTTAGTCATCGTTCACCTGCACACGGAACAAACGGCAACTCGCTAAAATTCTATCCTGAGGACATTTTATCACACTTTACTTGTAAGTGTTCTGGTTTCAGCCGATTCATTTGTTTTGTCTTTAAATGACGGTATTTTTTTGTGTTTCTTTCACTCAGGTATATGGAAGACGAAGCCTTTAAATAGAGGATGGATTAAGTTTTTATTTTCTCTTCTTAAGCTAAAAGGTGTGCCTTCATTAAATATTACATTAATGATTCATAAACGGCTACGGTCTTTCCTTGTGGTTTAAACTAAACCCATGCAGCAGCTCTGCTCCTCTGCAGTGTGAAGGACATGAACTTCCGCATTTGCCTGCTGCTGTTTCCTGGTGGTGATTACATGCTGCTGCACTAAAACAAACCCATCATTGCATCTGATCACAGAGCTGCACAAACACCACACCCAGGCATCTTCAAGAGCCAACAGAAGACAGCAGTCAAGCAGCAGCAGGTGTGTGTCTGCGTGTGTTTTGATGCGGGTGAATACCGTGACATGTGCCTCCTCAGCAGCCTCCTCCTCCTCCTCCAGCTCGGCCTGAGGACTCTCATGTCTCCCCATCACTCGGCTCTGGACGGACTCCGAGTCGGACTCATCCGTCTCCTGATGGATCACATCAGTCACGTTACTCTCCGTAATAAAGACACACCTTGTAATTAAGCATCATCATTCTTGATGTGTTCATCACGTGGTCTGTTCATCACAGGTTTGAGAAAACTGCACATTATTTTAATCTCCGCCATTGTTTAGCAGAGCGGAAATGAATACAAAGAGATATATTTAATCCCGTTGGTTTTAGAGAAGACGGTATGAAGTTCAACTCACCATAATGCAGCAACTTGCTTTGAATTAACTTTGTCTGGAAACAAGGGTTCACGTTGGGTGTATTTTTTTGGCTCTTAACGGTTAAACTTAGCAGCTACGCATATATGTAACGTTAAAGTGACTCTAACAGTAAACACGTCTTCGTTCGTGCGGTTGTTTTAATAAATCAAGTCTTTTCTTTGACTCTTCTTCTCGGCTTAGCCTGCTAACGTCGCTAGCGAGGAAGCTACGTGGCCGACTGTGAAGTTTTCAGCAGCGGAGGAAGAGGAGGAGGAGGAGGAGGAGGAGGAGGAGGTGGAAAAGCTGAGTAATAAAAGTACCCACCTCGTACGTAACAGCAGGCTTCCCGTTGAGGCGGGTGGACGTCCTCCTCCTCCTCCCCCTGCTGCTGCTGCTGCTGCTGCTGCTGCTGCTCGTCGGTACATTGTCCGGTAACCCTACCTCAGTCGCCTGACTTGTGTGGATGGGTTTTCTGGACCGCAGTACCACCGGCATCTTCCGCTTTAATAATGCAGCACTTCGGTGACACGGCAGTAACGGATGAACCGGCGCGAGGCTGGACACCGGTCACGTCTGTGTGCGCACGCGACGCCGCTAAATGTCCGCCGCGAGGAACAAAAGTATCCTGGAACAGTTTCCGCGGTTTTCGAAACAGCCCCGGAGGTGGTCTATCGGCCCCGGAGGTGGTCTATCGGCCCCGGAGGTGGTCTATCGGCCCTGGAGGTGGTCTATCATCCTCCAGAGGGTTTCGTCGAATCTCAATGGCCGCGTCTCCTCAAGACACCAAAACAAGAAATTGAAGAGACCGCGATTTCCCGTCGTCGCTGATTGGCGGTTGGAATCAAAACGGTAGCTCCGCCCATCAGACGAACGCAGTCACGCAATGCGGAAGCGAGGGATTAAGTTGAGTCGGAGGCGGCTTCTCTTGAAATAAGGTCTGTTTTCTTCAAATGATAACCGACGATGTGAATAAGTACTGATTGAGTGAGCCAGGACAAATAAGACACCGACAGCACGATAGAGTAAGATGACTTCCACGTCTTTTTACAAAGTAAGTTACGCAGTTAGCTTAGCCGTTGTTGAATAGCCTGAACGCAGCAACACGAACGAAGACCGAAGTAAAGACACTGTATTAACTCTGTGTTTCAAAGGTCGGCAACGTGTTGTTTACCTGCCAGAAGAAGACAAACGCACCAGTATCACAGTCTAACGCGGATACTTTGTCATAACAAGATGTTTTTCACATGATAACGAGATATTTTCATGACATGCAAACAGAAAATATCTCGTAATCATGTCAAAGTGTCTTATGACGTGAAAAACCTCGTGATAACAATACATTTCCCGATATAAGGTGATGCTGATGATGTTTTTTCTTTTTCTATCCGGCTGTAAAAACTACCCAGAAGACACGACCACTTTATATCCAATCCATTAATTGACACCAACTTAGTGAAATAGTTTTTTTTGAGAATGACTGAACGTCTGCCCTGTATTGAAGTCTGTTCTAGTCATGACATTGTACAGTACGGGTTATTGTTACATAATGAGGTCAGTGTCCACAGTCAGGTTCACTGTAAATGTTGACTTGGTGTTTCTGGATAATGACTGTGCATCGTCTTTTATTGACTGTTCTCATGTCATGGGATTGTTTCATTGTCATGTGATCAGCTGTTATTCACGGTTGGGTTTTTAAAAGGCGTCCGAAAATACTCAGAGCATCTTAAAATCAGAGTTTTAGTCTCAGGTCCCTCAACCAGTCCAGTGTAAATGTAAGTTAAACAGCAATTATCAGCGTTTCCTCTACTTTAAAGCCTTTAAACTTGAAAGAAATAGTGATTGCACAGCCTTACTTTTGGCAGTAATTTGAGTTTTGTGTCTGTTGCTTAATATGTTTAAAATTGAGGTTATAATGTTCAAATGTTTGAAATGATTCTCTGATGCACGTGGACTACAGTTGATTTCGTTCTAGGTAACATTTGAGCTAAATTACATTGTTTTTATACATGTATACATGTCTCCCACTATTGTTAAATTTCCATCATTTGTGATTTGCCAGTTTTTGCACTGAGGTCTTCAGACTCTATGGAGACGAGGAAATCAGCTGAGAGATCCATCGACTAGTCACACAATCTCCAAAGAAAAAAAGGAAGCAGATCGGTGTAACTGTGTCCGTCTCCGTCAGCAGTCTCATGTAAAGCCTCCGCTCTGAGGGGACTACGTCAGGCTGGTTTTCCTGTGATGATGGACTGTTTGTAGTCCGGTCAGCCACCCTCCTCAATGGAAGCTCTTGTCACATCTGCCCCCCCTCCTCCTCCCCCCAACTCGTCCACTCTACCCTCCCCGGCCCCCCTGCGCCCGGCCGTGGCCCCCTCGGTCCAGCTGGGCTTCACCATCCTCTACACCGCTCTGTACGCCGCCCTGTTCCTGGTGGTCTACGTGCAGCTGTGGCTCCTCTACCTCTACAGACACAAAAGATGGAGCTACCAGAGTGTGTTCCTGTTCCTCTGCCTGCTCTGGGCCGCCCTCCGCACCACCCTGTTCTCCTTTTACTTCCAGAACGCTCTGGAAGCCAACCACCTCCCTGTGGTCGTGTACTGGCTGCTGTACTGCTTCCCCGTCTGTCTGCAGTTCTTCACCCTCAGCCTCATTAACCTGTATTTCACTCAGGTAAGACTGGGAGAACAGGTTCTTAAGGATGCACGTGACACATTATGGAACACCACGGTGTTTACCAGTGTGTGAGCAGGGGAATTCCTGCTCTGAACAGTCAGCTCAGTGCCAGACACTGACCTCAACATACACTATTACTTTCACTTTCATTCTGAATGTTTTGTTTGTCATTACTTATTTCTGTTTTGCACCACAGGTATTGCTCAAAGTGAGGGAGGTTTACAGCTCTGAAGTGCACAGAGGACTGTGAGTTTCACACAACAACCCTTAAGAAAGTCCATAGACTGTATGTAAAGATGGATGACGTGACGCTGCTTCCTCACACTGTGAAAGTGAAGGATTTCTAACCTATACTGCAGCCAGACACCAGGCTGTTTGGAGAGCTGTCACCGTGTCCATCTTTACACACAGTCCACAGTTTAGACACATGTTCACACAACAGGCCCAAGAGGCTCAAATCTGATTTTTTTTTGCCCATATGTGACTCATATCTGACTTGTTCATGGCAGTGTGAACAGCGCAAATCTCATTGAATCTGACATTTTAAAATCCGATTTGGGTCACTTCCATACGTGGGCCCAAATCAGATACAGGTCAGATGTTTTGCAATGCGACCTGAGTTTGAGTCAGGGGTAATGACAGGAATCAGTTGCCCGGTACACTGAGTGAAACCCCACCTGGTCCTGAAGCCTCTGATGACTTCCCTGAGGTCATCTCCTTGAGGGACCTTAATGTACTCTGGCGTCAGGACATGGTGCACCGTCTTGCCTTCGTGAACAGTGGTGTTGATCCGCCCCCGTTGGCAGCCAATACTTATAACATGGGATCTGAGCAGTAAATCTGAATCGGGCATTAAGGCTGGCAGTGTGAACGCAGCCATACTGAGACATGTGTCATGTCTGTTTGTGACGTCTCTTATTTTTCTCTCAGCTGGTTGGCTCGGTGTACGTACGCCGCCCTGTGCACAGTCTTCCTCTGTGTCAACGTGGTTTGTGCGGTTCTCGGGGACCGGGCTAGTGGCAGCGGATCTTCGACGTGGACCTGGAGCCTGGTCCTGGTTCGAGTTCTGGTCAACGATGCGCTGTTCATCCTGGATGCGGTGTTACTGGCCGCCTTGCTGTCGCTCCTGACTCGACACTCTCGCTCCACCAGCCCCTACCTGATCAGCAAGGTGCGTCGCCTCTGGAGATGATTTTACTCTATGTATAAAACGTAAAAGCAGCAACGGGGTCCACTTGTTCCTGTTGATCCGGTCTAATGGTGTGATGTCTGTGAGCAGGGGACCACGGTGTGGCGGACGGCAGCACTGGGAGCCACAGTCATCTTACTGTTTGCCAGTCGAGCCTGCTACAACCTGACGGTCCTGGTTCTGTCCCAGAACCACCGGGTGGAGTCGTTCAACTTTGACTGGTACAACGTCTCGGACCAGGTAAAAGAAAAGTCCACATTTGTGTTGTCATTACTCAGAATGTGCACTGGATAACTTAGTGAGTGTGTGTTTGTAGGCTGATTTGCAGAGTGAACTGGGCGATAGGGGCTTCCTGGCCTTCGGTGCCATCCTCTTCATCTGGGAGCTGCTCCCGACCGGTCTGCTCATCCTCATCTTCAGGGTTCGCCGGCCCACTCAGGAGGTAAGAGTCTTACTCAGAGCTACTGGACTTAAATAAGAATATAAACGTAAAGACGAAAAACATGGCACCAAATGTGCGTCGTGGTCTCACAGGGCAGCGGCGTGGCCGTCAACAACCGGGTTCTACCTCGTCCGTACTTCTTCGACGACCCTCAGGGCAGCGATGATGACGCACCTGTTCCATGGGCGCGTTCGTCGAATCCACACCCAGGGTACCGCTGTGTCACACTCCTCATTTACGACCAGAACCTAACAAACAAAACGTGACTAACGCCCGGTGATTCACAACATGCTTTACAAATACAACACAGGATTAACAAACTAATGCATTTTGTTTTTCAAAAAAGCATTTGTTCAACATGTTCTGTTTGTTTGTTCCGTTTTGGCAGTAGATGAGCTCCATACACGTTGCTTCCTGTGTTGAAGTGCATGTTTTTAGCTCTAACTTCACTGCTCTTCTTGCTTCCCTTTCAGCTGGTACGGATCAGAGACCACCCCTCTCCTGTTTGCCAGTAATCCTCCAGACCAGAACCACCAGCACCACTCGTTCTACTCCACCCCCCAGAACTGACCCCCTCCAATCACACCCACGATCAGGGTCCCCGACGTTCCCTCACTCCTTCATTCCAGCCTGTCGTACCTCGACGTTTGCACTGAAACCCCTCAGGAATCATAATGAGCAGACAGTAAACATGCACCTTAAACTCCTCTGGTTCAAAGGGAACAGACACATGACGCTCAGTGATCTGCGTGAAGGCTGAGCTGACACCAAGCTCGTAAACTAAACGTAAAGCTCTTCTTTTAAAATGGCACATTTAACTTCGTTAGCATTCCTTATCGTATGAACACACCTCATTGTAATGTGTTGCTTTAAGCTCGCAGCACTTGAGAACGTGTGGAATTGACAATCTTAATGATTAATTTTGTTCTAAAATAAGGGAACTGTTCTCTTACACTGTTACAAGTGTATAAGAGAGTATAGTCATTAAATTTTTATGAGTGTTTCTTTTGGTATTTGCCGGTAACGTCTACCAGCAGTGTGTGAAAATAAGTGTTTCCACATGTCGTTTGCAGTTTTATTTATGTTTTCAGTGAGCGCTGTCCTCTCTGTCACTTGTAAAGACTTATTGTCCTTGTCCCCTTCCTGTATAATTATATTTTGATAGAAGTGTAACTTATTTTATATTTGAAATATTGTATGTTTGTAATTGTAGCTACAAAATCAAACTGTTCTTGTCCTCGATGTCGTCTCCGGGTTCGTTTCCTCATTGTAGTCACTCACCGTGGCTTTGACGTTAGCACGTGACTGACAGGAGCTGTGTAAACATGACACCAATAAAAACAGAAACGTCACAAAGTGATTTTTCAAACTATGCACATGTAGTTGCTGTTAAACATGTTTGTTCTGATGATTTTCTCACAAATGTCCTGAGTTAATTCAACCTCCACAACAGCAGGTGGCGCTGTGAGTTATCAGCTCTGTCAAAAGATTCACCCCTATTTTCAGACAGAAGGATCAAATGACGTTACCTACATTATATTTTGGTAGTTTACATTGTTGTAGCTTGTGCATTTCATTCATCGTGGTTAAAGAATAAAGGGAACGCAAACCTCAGCAGCTACAAAGTTAAATCCACTGAATAATTCATTCACACTGGAATCAAATGCAATAATGAGCAGTAAGAAGCTAAAGCCGCCCACGTTATACGACTGAATTACAGTCATTTCACAGTGTCTCTACCTGTAACCTGTTGCAGCAGTCGTCTCTTAACGTGTAAAACATTTTATGTTCGTCACAACCGACTGCTTTCAAACTCAAGAAACCAGTTTGTCCAGGATCGACTGTTTTCCTGCTGCTGTTTTTTCTGTTGAATCATTTAAATGAATCATTTCAGTTTGTACATTTTATACACCTGACCATCACTCTGAGTTCAAACAAAATCAGATTTGAATAAAGTCATGTCTGTACAGATGTGAGCTTGTCGTTTTCAACAGCCAGTCTTTAATACAAAGACGACAAAACGCTGAGACACAAAGTGCTCAGAGTTTGAGCTTCAGTTCACAAACCCACAGAAAATGTTCCGCTGCCACTTCAGTCAAACAGTTTATTCTGCAGTATGTACAGATCATCCTATTAAAACTCTTTATACAGTATGTACACATTCAGATAAATGGGCATGTTACAACGTCTGCAGTGGCAACATCTCCAGAGGAAACTGAAAAGTGACAGAAAAAGGAAGAAATCCAGACTCACTGGATCTGACCGATCCGTGTGTAACATGTTGGTGTGATCACCTTTATACTGAACAAAGCTGAATTAACCCAAAGACAAAGTGCAAGCAAAAACCTCGACAGTAAAACTACTAAACACAAATCAAACGCCGTCTCTCTGTCATCGACTGAATAAGTCTGAAACGTGCCTGACTGAGCTCCTGAACCCCGGCAGTACTTATTGCAGTAGTCGTTCTGGAGACAAAAAAAAAACAAAAACAAAAGCTGTGAAAACAACAGAGAAAGGGGGTCGTGCTATTGCTGTCTGACACAAACAGAATCAGAAGCATCTCCCGGCAGCCAGAGTCCAGCTTGACACAGTTCGAAACCTGAGCCTGCGGAAGGCGAGAGCCGCGAGGAGGAGAGGCCATGAAGAACCGAAGCGACCGTCCATCGACACGTGATCCGTCCCCCGGGGTTCCTGTTGGTCCAGAGCGATATGTCCGAGTCACAGCGCGTCAATCAGTTATCTGGAGGAGGCGACGACGTCGTCTCCAGTTTGCGGAGGCGGCGGCGCCTCAGCTCGGCGGCGTTAGGCTCTCCGTCCTCCTCCGCTCCGTCATCCAGCTTTTCTTTTCGCTCCGTGTCTGAGGCAGCAGAGGTGGAGTCAGCGGGCTGAGAGAGGGCTGTGGCTCCGCCCACCGGCTCAGCTGGAAACACAGAAGTGTGGACAAGTGTGAGTATCACACGTTATCTGGACGCAAACAAGAGCCATCAGCTGCTGGCATATCCCATAACCCTAACCCGGCCCAGACAGAACCAAAACGTGATGCCAGATTCAGACTGAACCACCTCGTATTGGACTCCTATTGGACAAATACATGCTAGTTTCATGGCATGATGAAATGAATGAATGAATGAATGAATGAATGAATGAATATATTGTAGTGATGATCAGGCTGTTGGTTAAAAGATCTAATCAGTGCATGTGGAAAATAATATTTATAGAATATTTTGGTTTTGACACGGTAACAACATCACCTTTTTACAGTGAGGAACAAGGGTTAACGTCAAATTCCACTGATTGCACGTCTTTTAAATTGAAATCAGTTCCTTACAGCTAGAGGAGTCCTGGTCCTGCTCCTGGTCCTGCTCCTGGTCCTGGCTGGGAATGTCGGTGCTACTTCCAGCTGCAGGGGTTGATGACGTGTGGTTTGTCCCACTGGCTTCTGCAGTGGCAGCTTCTGTCCGGGGAGGACTGTACCAGAACAAACAACACAACACCACTAAGTTCTGGACTAACAGAAAGAAAACATGAGAGACAAGAGCTGCTCTGCTTGTGCATTAATCTCAGACAATTTAACCATTGGACGGTCCTATTCAAGTTGGTATTTTCTTAACGTTCGTTTGCTGTGTGCGTCGGACTCACGTGAGTGTGGCCACAGTGCTGAGGTAGTGGTGGATGTTGAGCATGGCGGCGTCCAGCAGGGTGTGGATGTTCTGCAGACACTGCAGTCTGGCCTCGAGGCCCCGCCTTCCTTCTGCCTCCAGCTCCCTCAGCTCGTCCTCCGACAGCCGCGACAGAGACGGAGGAGGCGGCGGCATCGACGACACTGGAGCGCAGGACAGGACAGGAGTCAACACCAACTAGTCCACAGGAAATGGACTGCAGCATTACTGACATGTGGACTAAACAAATCCACTGAGCAGACGCATTCTCAGGCTTGAGACTAGTCTGTCATGAAGAGTGTTCATGAAGCTGCAAATCTTGATCAAATACTCCATTTACTGTGTGGAATAGGAAGTGTAGAACTGGAGTTCATTGACTTTACACTGTTTGAACATGGACAAACTGTCCGACTCTGACATTCAGACTTTTAAAATCATCTCAAGTGACGAGAGTGTATCTAGAACATTCTCATACAGTTTTGCAATGTTTATCGGTGTTTTAGGACATCACTTATGTGAAAAGTTAGATTTTTCTATTTGACAGCTTAATTCTGCTCTCTCCTGCACCATTGCTTCCCAAACTCTTCTCTTCGCTTCCTTTTGCACAATATCCCTATAAGTGTGGACAAGGCTTTAGTCTGTCAGAAAGTACAGAGTATTTGAAAACACTGTCGAGTTCTTACCAAAGGGTGGAGGTGGAGGCATGGGCAGCCACGGAGCAGTGGGGAAGGGAGGAGGGGGGAAGGAGAACGGGAAGCCGGGCATCGCTGAGCCTGGAGCAGCTCCAGGTCCAGCTCCAGCTCCAGGTCCAGTAGACGTTTCTGTCGTGGTGGAGGCTGGTTGACTGGTACCTGATGGAAACACACAATGTGACACAGACACAGTGATGTGTGCGAAGACACAGTTTGAGCTACGGACCATTTCCACTAAACATCTTTCACTGTGTTAAAATGTTACTAGTGTAACACACGCTGACGTCATCCCATTCCTTTACCTGCCGTCTGTGCAGCCTCGGCGCTGCTCGGTGGAGCGTCAGCAGCAGGACGAGCTGCAGCAGCTCCAGCAGAAGCAGCAGGAGGAGGAGGAGGGGGAGGAGGAGGAGGCACGGCAGGGAAAGGCCCCCAGAAGGGGAAGAAGCCAGGAGGGAAGCCAGGTAACATGCCTGGAGCCACTGCAGACGATTCAGAGAAAGGACACGTTATGTTCTGTACAGGAGGACTGCATACATGGTCACTGTTTATCTAGTGGCTAAAATGTACGTAGAAAATTACACAATCACAAAAAAATATCTACACACAGCCATTCTATGAAGAGAAAAGCAAAAACATTTCACACAGGAGGGATTTGAACTGTGTTACAGCTACTCATGGGCTTGCACGAGGTTCACTATGTTACAGTAAAGGTTCAACTGGAAATATCACATTTAGGCTCTGCAATGTCAAATATTACACAAGGTGTTTCAGAGGCATCTGGATGCTTCATATATTCCCTTCATTATGTAGGTGAAGGGGGCAGGATTGTGGTTCCACTACTAGAAGCAGGAGGACAGGTTTGCATGTGACTCTCACCATTGGGAGGCGGGGCTGCGGGGGCGTTGGCGGGGGCTGCTGGGGCAGGGGGCGGGGCCTGGGCCGGGGCCGGCGTTTGGTTGTTGTTGGAGGCTCGGAGGACGTCCATGCGACAGGTGGGACAGGTCTGCTGCCTCTGGAACCAGGAGCGCAGGCAGCTGAGGACACAAAGCACACAACGACATTTAAAAGACTTCAAACACACAACAACAAAGCTTCTGCAGTTTGTCTCATGATTTCAGTTTAACGTAAAGAGTTAAGTCACATCGTCTGCAGTGTGTTCTGATGCAGCAGCTCTGAGTGACACTGCTTCCTTTAGGACTTACCTGGAGTGGAAAATGTGATTACAAGGCAGTTTCTTGGCCCCGGTGACCATCTCCTCACGGCAGATTATGCACACGTTGTCAGAGGCCTGCAGATCTTCAGGAGTAGCATCAGGGTATCTGAACACAGGCAACAGGACAACTTAGCCAATGTGTTTACAGTAGTATATACACACGGACGTCCAGGTTTTATGGAGGTTTATACTGCATCTGTATCAGGGTTTACGTTTCAGCTTTTACCTCATGTAATTATCTGAATGAATATGATATGGATTTGAGTGATATGGGTAAGTTGACTGTAGGCCAGACATCATTCAGTCTGAGATTTCCATCTCCTGTCACAGCTAGACTCAACCCCTGTATACAAGTAGTTTCATTTGAAAAGTACAGTTTCTGTGCAAAAGGGCTGCACACACCTCACGTTAGGCTTAGAAGTGACTCATACAGACCACGCTTTATGTCTGGAATTCAGCCACATTGACTGTGAAAAACAAAATCTAGTGTAAACTTCAGATTCATGGGACTGTATTCATCCCTAAGGGAAATTCATGTCTCCTTCAGCTCAAGAAAAGAAAGACTCTGATCTCTATGTATGGTCTGCTTGTCACCATCCAGTAAAAATGTTCAAGTTTTCTTGAATATTCTAAATCCTGTCCTGAAATGAACTGAAGTAAATGAATACAAGTCGATATCTACTACACGTGACATAGAAGAGGCAACAATTAACATGACTCACAGTGTATTCATGTTGCGGATCGCCCTTCGAGACATGATGGCATCTGTTACAGCTTTCTTGAACTGCCTGAGAGGAAAAGGAAACACAAATATTCATTTCAAATGTCCAATGGTTGTCCAGTACTGAAGTACAGCAAGTCTAACAACAAAACCAAGATTCAGATCTGACAGAATCAGGACCTGTATGTGCTCACCTCATGGCCAGATACATGGGTCGAATGGCAAACAGGGGGAAGGTGTGGACCTTGATCATGATGGTCATGAAGGCGATGTACAGGAGCACTTTGATGAAACCTGAAAGACGCAGAGTGACACCTTGTCAGACTTTACAACACATACGACGGCAGCGCTTTGAACTGGAGGCGACTGCCGTACCAGTGAAGAGCTCAGTGTAGAGCATGTAGACGGCCTTGTTGTCCCAGGGGTTTTCACTCTGCAGGTCCACCGTGTGCAGAACGTACTTGATGAAGGTGGTCAGCACCATAGTCAGCAGGATGGCATACTGAACAACACAGAAACACAGAACAGCTTACAGAAATGACAACATCATCAAGTGTGTGTTCATAGGGCTGTGAAATATAAGATATAAACTGTGTAATGACAGAAAAAAATCTATTTCACGGAGGAGAGTGAACGTGATACAGAACCTTTGGTTTCATTTAGATATTTTTGAGCATGTTCACACTGACGGTTTATATTTATTTTATTTGTCGCACAGCGCTTTACCTTTTGATATTTGATACATTCATATTTTATATTTTGTTCCATGTCTAAATGAAAAGGTCCAGCTTCTAAATAAAAACAAAAAATAAAATCAAATAGGAGTAAGTACTTGTGATTTGTCAAGTATATAATTAAAACTATAATAAGAAACGTGCCTTTACATGTGGTTGTTTTGAATAAACTATTCACTGTTTCATTATCTGGATATGATGATGTTTTGGTCACATGACACAGCCCTATGGAAGACCCTGACCAGGAATGTAAGGTTTACGAATACCAACACGTACAGGATTGTGCCTTTTGAGGGATTAAACTGGAGACAAATGACACACCTCGAATCCAAAAACAAGCTGGACCGATGCTCCTCGGGTGATGATGCTGTGACAGGCATGGTTGACAAACAGGAAGTCCAAGATCCCCAGCAGACCCATGAGAGCTGGAGGGAAACAACAAACAGCTTGTTTTCCACAGATGGATCTACACTGATCTGCTCAGAGGTTACAGGTAGAAGAAAACAGCTCACTGCTTAGAGAGACCACTTCTCCACAGTTTAAAAGAATCAGCTTGTGTGAAATCAAAGAGCCAGCGCAATCACAGCAGGAAACTCCTGACAATACACGTGACAGAACGGACTCTGTGGTAGTGTTGAACAGATGCTGTACAGCCCTGTTTAACGCTCACGATGAGGCAAGTTCAAACCTGACTTTCTGACGTGGAACATCCTGAAAACCACATCAATAGAGACCAGGTCCCGCCTCATGGGACCCGACTTCATGGCCGAATCATGCCATCAACTACACATATGATGTTTGTGTATTTAAAAGTTATTTTTACAAGTCGCCATCGTAGTTTGTTGTAAAGACATTCAAGTACCATCTAGTTTAGTGTGAAACGGTTCAGTAGACTGCATCTCTCATCAAAAACAGCCGTTACCTCGACACAGTTCACCTCGTTCTTGAAGAACGAGGTGAAGAAGTATTAAGAAGTGAAAATCACTACAGGTCTGGTTGTGTTGAGAGATGCAGAGACGTCTTCATCTCTGAACAGACTGTGGACAGACAAGGTTAGGATGATAGTCACAGTCTGATACTTCAACAGTTTCACCTTCTTGTTTTGTAAAGTTATCTTTTAAATTGACAAACATCATATGAATGAAGGGCATGATTTCAGTCCCATGATGCCTCTCTGTGTATTTCCACAGCAACAACTCTTTGTACTTCTGTTCTAACTGCCAACATTTCAGGCTTTTTATCATCATAAAATGTAATGAGGATAATGAGTGATTTGCTACAGTTGCATTTCTAGTATTAATGAAACGGTGAAAATAGTAGCATTTGGAGGCGCTCATAGGTTCCCTCGACTGAGCCACAGAACAACTTGAAAAGTTGAATCACATGAGACGCCATCAGCCGTCTAGTCTAATTCACAGGATGTGTTGGAGTAAAGCTGCCATTGGGACACTGTTTCAGTCGCCGTTCTCCTGCGTTTCGTTACCATTTTTTAAGTCCACCTGTACGTCTGAGCTGCAACTACACACTAAAAATGTCAGGTTTCAATCATGCAATAAGACAGGCCAGCTTGGTTCTGTGTGATGTTTGTTTTGTGAGAATTTAGACAATTTAATGCTAGGGTTTGCCTCCCATGTGGAAACGTTAGATCAAAACAAACATGTTCCCCTCTACACCGTCTGCAACGGAGGTAGGTTCAGCCAGACTCATCTCCAGAGCTGGAACAACACTAAAACTAAGTGTGGTGGTCGGTCTGTCTCTGTGAGACTAGTTTAAGTCAAAGTGTGACACACTGCTGCAACGTTTCACTGAAACGTCCTAAAACAGCTTTGTCTCATCATTAATATTTGGTCTGAACTGGACTTAAGAGTCTGTTAATGTCACCTGTTCTGGTTTTCTGTTATGGGGTCTCGTTAGACTCTGCTGCATCTGGCCCCTCATGCAAACATAATGATTTGCATATGGTTTCTTTTAGCCAAAGGATTCGTTTCAGAAACAGAGACAGGAGGAAGTGAAGAATGCTTTCTGATTGGGCTCATGAAGTTTACTTACATAATACTCTCAAGTGAAACACCCAGGATATGTTCGGACTCCGTTCCATCTGAAACAAACGGATACAAACACAGACAGTGATGTTACCATGTCAGTATACCATGTGTTATCATCATCCTGACCAGACAAGCAATACTTTCACAGGCCTACACAGCGCTGTTGTTAGAACTGAGACCGTTTTGATTTACAGTGAGGTTCAGGCAACGCTGCTGCTGTCGACCCCATCTCTTTACGTCTTGTGTTTTCTTTCTCCTTTAAAAATTATTGCAAGGCGTGCTGTGCAAGGTAAGGAAGTGTCTTCTCTATCATCACTCACAAAGTCCACCCGGTCCTCGGCCAGCCAGTGGAAGCACTTGAGGAAGAGGAGGAGGGTGAAGAGGGCCACGAAGCGAGGGGAGAAGTCATCCCTGAACACGGTGAATGCCAGGCACGTCTCGGTCACCGCGTACCACGAGCGTTCGATCAGGTGCTGACGGTAGAAACAGAATGAACAGAAACAAAACAGCCTGATCAGATACACGGCTGTCACTTCAGACTGAGGTTACAGCTGTTTTCAAAGCATTGAAAAGAAATGTAACACGGTTGGGTTAGTTTGATTTATTTAAAGACAGATTACATTTTTTGAAGGTCCTGCCATTTTTTTCCTCCTATTTTTTTTTTTCCCAAAGAGGAAACGTATAACTTTCTTATTTATTTTATTTTCATTTCAAGTTTCATTCACAATAAAGCTTTTTTGTTCAATTTCCAGTCCTTCAAAAGTCACTGTAACAGACATACTGTAATACTGTGAGAATTCTGTGAAAATCTTAAACCGCTGCAACACGTTAATGTCATGCATTAAATGTTAGCTTCAACGTGGGTTCTGATGAGTCAAGAGAGTAATAAAACATAACTCTACCTCCATTTCTGCAGCTCTTAACTGTCCAAAGAACACCTTCCTCATGAACTTTCCCAGCAGAAACACCAACACAAAGGCCTGAATGTACAACACCTGAAACCAGACATAAAAGGCTTAAAAAATACTGAAATGTTGACATATGAAAACTGGCATCAAACTCCTTAAATGTATCAAAATAGTTGCAATAATAATAATAATAATATTAATATGTGTTACAGTTTTGTTTGTTTTTTTAGAATCATTTTCACATTCGTCTCAACATCATGTCCACCCTTCAGAGGTTCATTCACGTATCAGTAGACTGTGTACTGAGCTACGTATACTTTTGTATTACTTTGGAACAAAAAGCTTTCACTCAGAGCTTCTTTCAAAACTCCTGAACACCTCTGTCAGTCAGTGTTCACCACTAGAAACATTTACATCTGTTCAAAACACTTCACTTTCAATTCCAAACC
>JAPQRN010000002.1:24376279-24387174 GCA_037367275.1 Coranthus polyacanthus | reverse complement strand
TAGCTACCGTTAGCTACCGTTAGCTACCGTTAGCCCAGTGATGTGACTTGACTGAGGTGTTTGAGCTTAGCATTCCACAAACAAAACCATAGGTATGAATATTATATTCATCATCCTAAATCTCACAGACTGAACCTTCAACTCATCCTGTTTGAATCTTCTCTGTGATTCTTAGGAATCATCTAAATACAGTAGAAGACGCCGCTGCTGGATTTAATGCACTGGGAGATGTTGCAGTAACAAATTTAACATCTCCATTGTCTCGAAGCTTCGTCTCCGTCAGGGGCTTGAACAGAAATAGAAACACGCTCTATCCAAGACAATCAGTTGTCAAGTTTCATTTATTTATAAAACACTTCCAACAAGCATATTGTTCACAAAGTGAATACAGAAAACAAAGAACACAAATACATCGAAAAAGAGGCTATAGTATAAAAAGACAGAGATAATGAGGACTAAAAATAGAACAAGCCACATTTCATGCAAACACACTAACACGGTTGCCAAGAAATGAGGCCAGAACTTGAGTGTGAAACACACAAGTCTATACGTGTTATTCTGTTTGTGAGGATGAGACTGAGCAACACCGTGACTGTCCAGGACGTGGAGCGTAGACAATCGAAACGCAGCTGTAAAGTGTAGTAAATAAATAGATTTTGAGCCTGAATTTAAAGACAGAGACTCTGAGTGTCTTCTGCTGAGGACTCACAGCTGGTTCTCATGGTAGCAGTGATAAGGAATCTGACACCGAGTGACTGCAGATAATACGATGGCTGAGAGTTGGCAATTCACTGATCAAGGCCGTGGAGTAACTGTAACTGAGAAAGGGCTCGACTGAGGGCGTAAACAGTGCATACATTTACAAAAAGCCACTAGAGAGTGAGTTTGTATTGTTGTACAACAGAAACAGCCCGAGTAGAGCTAGAGTTTGTAGCATTTCTGAGTTAAATTATCTGAAAACAACAAGGCCTGTCGATATTTCACTGATTTGTGAACTGATCAAATGTTTCCAACGATGTTCAGGTTCAGAAACATCTGTAATTTATTCACTGGTCCTGTCTGTTCCATTTCTTGTTATATTTCTAATGAATAACATGTTTGACAAGAATATTTATTTTTTTAGAAAAAAAATAATACTCATTTCCTACAAACAAGGCTTTTTCACCTACGTATTTTATGTATTTTTCTTACAAGCTTCTGCTTGAAATATACATAAAAGATGAATTAATTGTTTAATTCTGACGAGCACAGTCACGTCACACAGTTTAAAATACAAATTGACTTTGTACTGATATTCCTCTCCGTGGTTCCCTGCTGTGGCAATATGGCAGAGCAGCATAATATGTAGGATGAATAACACGTAGGGAGCAAATAATCCCCCAGAGGTCGTTCTGAAATAAACACCCTCCAGAGCAGAACCGAAGCAGGTGGAGGCTGGCTGTGGAGTGGAGCAGCAGTAACAGCAGCAGACACATGTCAGCGTACAGTGAACGTACCACTGAACATGAATATGATGGGCTTTAAATTGGCCACCGATTTCCTCCGGTGCAGCGGGACGTGGCGGCTGTAGATGGGGTTGGCTAACCGTTAGCGACACAGTGGAGGCTACACCTGTGAGTGTGATGTGATCAGTTAATGTGCTCTTAAGGAGGAGTTGTTGTGCTTTTATTATGAGCAGTAATAATATGGTGCCAGCTTGATATGTAAGAATAACTCATGATGTATGGCTGAATCCCAGAAGCCCTCAAAATATCCCAGACAGATGCACGGTGGATGGTAGCATTGAGTTACCGTGGTAACGGGAGAAGAAAGGGATCATAAAGCACTTGTATAGATCCTGTCAAAACAGAAGTCATGAAACGCTTAACAACCAACGTTAAAAATACACAAAAGATGAGAATAAAAAGATGTTTTAAACCAGTGGATCCCAATCACGGGGTCACGGCCCTCTACGGGGTCACGAGGTACGTTTTAGGGATCGTGAGATGACGACAGGAAGCAAGAAAAAACACTGATTTGCTGCATTGATTTGTTATATTTAATATGTTTCTCTTTGTGCTTTCTCTTGGGAATCACTCAGCAGTTTTTCTTCTGAAAATAATTTTCTTATGAAACAAAAGTTTGTAGATTGACTGGTTCGTTTTAGCCAAATTTTCAGAGCCAGTGATTTAAATAATTGTAATAGTTTTCTTGTCACATTTGACACGACAGTGACAGAAGAAGTATTAATAATAGTCTCTAAAACATAGTAGTATTATCTACAAATCGTCTCTAAAACTAATGCGGATGATTCGTTTCCAGTGGTAAAAATCCGTCTCAGCTACTGTTCGTGGTTAAGTCAAGTGAGAGAAGGTGTTGCAGCAGTCAAGACGAAAAGAATTTAAAGCATGTACAGTTCTCTGTCACTAAGAGACAGCACTGATCTAATTTTAGTAACAACTTAGTTAAGAAAATCAGCAGTATAGCTTCTGCTGCATGACTATAGCAGTGATATTATTGGAAAAAAGAAGTAGGTGTAATGAATAGAAGGCAGCGTTAATGTACAGTATAATTGTCTAAATGGTACGTGCGGATGGCCTGCTGCATAATTGATGAATGTGTTTTGTCTTGTTGGTTGCTGTCAGTATAGTGCATTATGCAGCATGGACAGAGTATTTCACCGTCACGAAAACCAACAACACATTAGCAGCTAGAAAAGGTACAAAACCATGGATATGGAAAAATACCAGGGCTTGGTTTGAGGTTGACTATTTAAGATTTGTGTTGTCATGTGAAGTTTCTGATGGTGTCGCGCTGGAGCCAGTTGTTTGTTGACGTTGGGTAACTCTAAGCTAACGGTAGCTAGTGTTTCACGTCGTCGCTGCTGTAGACGAGCAGAAGAGAAGCACTGAAGAATTCAGGAGCGAGTATAAGGACTTTCCTGAGTCGTCTACGTCTACGTAGAAGTCAGGCCCATACAGCTGACCCATGATCCCTTGCAGATGGATCTGACCCCTCGTGCTCCTGCTGCTCCGCCCCTTTTGTCCAAATATATGTCCAACATGGCCTCAAAATGGCAGTTCACAAACCAGTGGGTGACGTGACTCTGTCCACTTGTACAGTCTATGACTATGACAGAAGGTCAGTGGTTGGTTGGTTGGTTGGTTATGATGGTCAGAAAAGCTTGGATGAGGTCAACCGAGACAGTCGTGAGCTTAGAGGTGGAGTTAGCAAACATCAACAAACAAGCAGCTTCCAGCACAGAACGGACTCCAACACAAACTTCATGTAAGAACTTGAACCTGTGCAAATATTACATTTATACCTTTAACACTAGAAAACATTTGATAGAAAACGACCATGGATTTTGTATTATTTGAAGTGTATGATCTTTTCCCAACCCTAACCATTTTCTATTGTATAAACTTAAAACATTCTGTAAGTTGGATGCACTCCCATCTCTGGTTGCAAAGCAGTGGGTTTTGTAAATTCACCAACCACCTCAAGGCAAAAGAGCAGCCGATACCGGATTCCGTGACAACTTCGGCTGAGATTATACGTAGCTGTGGATACATTTTATTTGGGTGACTGAGTTGAAACCACTGGACTGTTAGAAAGGATAGAGGGGATGAGATCCAGAGAAGAAACATGAATGAATGATGTTATGGCTGAGATAATACAGAGTAAGTTGCGTTTGAAGACTGTGACAGGGTTTGATGCTGGATTGACATTAGGACTGTCGCCTCCAGACTTGAGGAGTGGGTGGTTTGCAGAGATCGTTGGTGAGTTGGATGTCTTCTTTGTGTGCTTTACCGTGTACTGTGAGCACTTGTTTTCTTACAAGCTGCTCCAGTTTCCATTCTTGGAACTCGTGTTGCTCAAGGTTTTTCAGGTTAGCGTTGGTTAGTGATGTCTCCAATACGGAGACACTGAAATGTTTTACATATGACAACGTGCGATTCTCTGTCACAGAAATAGACTTGGACTACAGTAACATCCGTGTTCCATCGTCAGTGAATTCAAATGGCGGTCGATGTCAACAGGCTGAACTGATCTTGTGATTTAAAATGTGCGTTCTTGTCGATTTGATGTAAAACTGCACCAAGCGCTCCACCACGAGTCCCTATAGGTATCAGTTTCCGCCATGGAGCATTTCCCCAGGGGACTGTATTTCATTATCAAGGGAATCCCTGCTTCGCGTTCACTGAGCAAGAATATCCCTTCATGCACTAAATGCTCCTATCTAGGTTAAGTGGTATGTGATGCCTCGGTAGGAGGCAGAATGCCTGCCAGTGACTATTTCTGTTGTTTAACTAGTCATTCCACATTATCTGATTGGCTGACTTTAAATTAATCATTCATTGCTAGTGTGTCAGTGTTTGGTGTAGCGTACTTGCAAACTAGGTCATTTGGCACCAATGAGTGTGCTCTCAGGCTTCACAGAGACGGACATCTTGCATAAGGCAGTAAACATATCAGTACACTATTACAGAAATCTGCCCCGTTCAGCCGTACGTTTATTTGTCATGTTCAGCTTGTTACTTTGCTTGTTACCTCTTACAAATGCGAGGTTTTTTGAATCTCACTTACGTCATTCACCCATGTTTATGTAACAGAGTACATGCAGAATCCTCTGAACAGAACTGAGGCTGGCGAAGTCAGGGCGTCTTTACTGCGCTGTGAAGATCCACGTACTGTGGGCACTGAAGAAGAGTCCTGCTTTCTGAGGCACCTGAACAACACAGTAGCATCTGCATATCAATTAGAAACAATACTTTAAATACTTCATAGTTAAAAGAGTCTACTTCCATGCTCGTCATTATAAAAACAGGGCTGTTCCAGGAACCTCAGGGCTTCAGACATTATAGAAGAAGTGGACGTGTGACGTTAGTTTGTGGACAGATGTTGCCGTTGCCATCTTGTTTTTTAAGAAGTGAAATATATAAACACATGATATATTATACAAACACATACATTAGCAGGTTATCTGAAAGACCATGTAATACAATACCTAATGCTAATGGTCAGATTATCTAATGTAGTGCTGTATATATATATATAGTGTATTTGACTGCTGTGTCTATTTTCTGTCTTTGTGTTTGTAATCATACTTCTAGTTTAGTATAAGAACCGTAAGAATTATTCTGACATCAGCGCTATCTCGGTTATAACAATCTACCTACGAAGAAATCCATGTTTTTGAAATAGCTGAGAAGATTAAACATAATGTGGACTCATGGACAGTCCGACGGACAAACCTTCTTACTGAGATACGTGGACAATCAAGTTGCATCATGGGAAGTGATTCAATGGTGAGATGTGTTTTAATTCCTTATAAATATTTGGTATTTGTGTGTTGTTGGTGCTCACCTTAATGAAAGAACAACACTGAATGGCTTTAGTTCTCTGGTCACAGAGCCTTTTAGATAACGCTACTCTGCAGGTGAACATTAAACCTGGTCAGTTCTTGAAAATGCCTCTCAGGACATAAAGCAGGACAACCTGGCAGCAGCTGCCACAAGCGTCGAACGAAGCCTGTTGTTCGGAGGCTGTAGTCGCCCTCGGTGTGCCGGTTCCAGTCTGCGCTGTAGGAGGGAAGTATTCCTCTGGTGTTAGCAGGCAACGCTGTGTCGCACATCTGTAGAAAACATGACACGATTATCATCTTCATGTGATAATTACCGTCTTTCTTCTCAGTGAAGCGATCACAGGTTTCTCTAGAGGAGATTCAGACGTATCCAGTGGATCCCTTTGCTTGTACGTCCTCCCCCATCCACAACACAGGCACAGGGGCTGGCATGCAAATTAAATTACACAACATATAGAGCACCATAGGGTACTGACAGTGTTCGATTCCTCTACAGTAAATTCCAGAGCTTTAATGTGTGTTTGTGCCTGTGTGTGTTTGGTATCATGGAGAGAATTAGTCCTCACACAACTGCTAGAAACAGCAGAATACAACTCCAGTGCAATAAAAAAAGAGAGAATAAAACATCTTTTGGGATTAGTCCTTGGAATTGACACCCCCTCCCCCCTTCCCACTGCTGAAAAGGACTTTCCTCTTGCCAAGTGGCAGTGTGTATCAAGGCCTTCATTTCAGAATCGCAGCAAATGAGCTATGTTTCTCTGTTCTGTTGCCATGGGTAACGCATCTTTTTTCTTCTCATGTCTAATCTTGGCTTCTCTTTGAGATATCTTCCATTTGGAAGGCCTGCCTGCTACTGCAGCACTGGCAGAGTTTCACCGCCTTGTCAGCTATTAGGCTTTGCTCTTTGACTAGAAAATCATAAGTCTACTTTTCTATGTATGCATTGAACATTATATCAAATATATGCTATTAACAGTGGATGTAGGCCATCTAATCTACGCGTAAGGCTGCTTTAGCATCTTAACTCGTGTTCTGGTCCATTGACTCCACTGCTGTCACTTTTTCAGAACTGTCTGCACTTTGATTTTTATGTAGTAAATAAAGATCAGTTATGGAAACACAGTAGGGAGAACCTGTTCATGGACTTAAATATGACACAAAAAGATTTGCATTTTAAAGTTTATGAAAGAACATCAGGCCAAAAAGAAAGACAAAGACTTTTCTTAAATGTTTGGTCATGGATTACTCATCAGGTCACATTGGTTTGCTTATTTGAAATCACTGATGCTTTAAACCAAGTTTTATTCTTGCCTCCTCAGGTGAATACACTGTGATGACAGCTCATTTCCATCTGAAGAGGAAGATCGGCTACTTTGTCATCCAGACGTACCTCCCCTGTATCATGACAGTCATTCTCTCCCAAGTGTCTTTCTGGCTCAACAGAGAATCAGTTCCAGCCAGGACTGTATTTGGTGAGTGTCTGCCATTGTCTGCTTTAGTCACTGACCGCAGTTTAGTACTTGTCTTCTTCCCCCTTTGTCTTGTTATTAGTCATAGCACACCAAACTAACTTTTAAACAATAAAAATGCATCTTATTGAAATCCTGCCAGTTCCCAGTAGAACAAATGTAATTTGGTTCAGTGTTCTGAATGTTTGAGCTCCACACACTGAGTAGTGCACGTATGTCAGCGGGGTCTATGAACACAGTGATTGGCTTCAGAGTCTGGGTGGTCAAGTCACGGCAGGAGGAAGAGGTGTTACTAGGATGTCATCTTTTTGGATTATTTGGGTGGACAACAGCAAAAATGTTGCTTTATAGGATTTACAGGATATGTAAAGACGACCATAGTTTAATTTCGAGAAGGGAGAACTATACTGTACTTACTGTATCCAGTTTTTGTAGGGGAGACATGTAGGATATGGCAGAGCTGAACGGTGTCTGCATGTTGTGAAGGATGACGCCGACATCGAGGCAGAAACACTTCGCTGGTGATGCTCTCGACAGTGGAAGCAGCATGTTTTTTAAAGAACCATATCGTAATATCTATATCGAATGCTGGAAGATTCACCTACCAAGCGAAATACAACTAATCACTGCCTTTTATAAAATTACTTTATACACAATAAGACTAAGATTTTACTGTAAAAACGAGTGGTTCAGAAAAAGATGCTGAGTTGAAGAAGTCATTACTTTTGAACTATTCATGGTGGATGCATGAGATGTTCAGGAGTTGTTCTGAGATACAAGATGTCTAACTTCTGGAAAAGAACATCCGCAGTTGAATCGCTTGATGAAAACCGTACATGAGACAGGCTCATGTGCTCATATGAAGTTTGTGTTGGAGTCATTTGTTTGTCGTGGATGCATTTAAAAAGACAGATAAAGAAGTCAAGAATAACAAACAATATACTGTAAATAAGTACTGAGTTCCTACATAACTACACTTTCCATATCAACTTCTCAACAGTTCATTTTCAAATAAAATACCCTCTTTTCTCTGTGTGTGTTTCCAGGTGTAACCACGGTTCTCACGATGACAACACTGAGTATAAGTGCCCGGAACTCCCTCCCCAAGGTCGCCTACGCCACCGCCATGGACTGGTTCATCGCTGTCTGCTACGCCTTCGTCTTCTCCGCTTTGATTGAGTTTGCCACCGTCAATTACTTCACAAAGCGTGGCTGGGCTTGGGATGGAAAGAGTGTAGTGAATGACAAGGTAAAAAAGGAAAACACACAGCTCTGTTTTCAAAGAGAATTAATTAGCAATTCTAGCAGATAAGAGCGGCAGTTATAAAAACAGTTGTTGGAGGGGCTTTGAAGCTGTGACAATGTCATTGGCCACTTTAACCCTTAAGTAAAAAGAAAATATAATGGCTTGTTTGCAGTCACGTGATGCTGGTGACGCGTGAAATTCAGATGGAGGCTAGTAATATTAATTTCGACACCGCGGTGCCTCGATGTGAACTTTACGGTTGTTAACGTAACATTACTGGATTACTGAGTCTCAAAGGACCAGTGAACTGTCACTAAAGACCTGGATCAATGCGGGTAAGTTACAGAACTGCTTACTCTATGTATATGGATTCAAAAGCCTGGGACAGAATCCTTCATATACAAATAAACCTTCAGTTCACGCTGTGACGCAACAACCTCTGGCAATAACTTCATTTTCTACCGTGTTATAACTGGTTTCTTGTTTGTCTAGAAGGACGTAAACTAATATGAGTATTTAATAGTAAAAAGACGTAGGTTGGCCCAGAACAAGTGCTGTTGGAAGCCGCTCCTCAACTCTTTCTATCAACTCTCAACTATCCACCAGCAAAATAAACTGATTCAAAATGCAGTAACAGTTACTATTCTGGGCAGTTTGACCCTGTGTCAGACTGTGGAAGTCTATCATATGGTCCTAGAAGAGTAGGCCGCTAGTTTGAAACCACCACGGGACACTTATTAGCATTCAGCTTCAGTAAAGAGATGTGTTTTAAATCTGTGAGTGCCATTAATGCCCATGTCTCATTAAACTCTGATTATGCCCTAGGGCAAAGTACTTAACCCTTCAACTGCTACAGGGACTGACTCAGTGTCACATTAGGTCCAGACATGGTAATGTAGCTGTCAGACATACACTAACTGTACGTAGCACATGGGCAGAATATGACCCGTGGACCCGTGGACCCGTGGACCCGTGGACCCGTGGACCCGTGGACCCGAGGACCCGTGGACCCGTGGACCCGAGGACCCGTGGACCCGTGGACCCGAGGACCCGTGGACCCGAGGACCGTGTCAATCCATCCCACATTCAAAACACAAAACAATCAGGCAGCATTTTCACGAATGTTGAGGCCAGTGACTACAATGAGTCTGAACTGCTTTTTAAGTTGAGGTCTTTGACTGTGTTCACGTGTACATCAGTATCAGTTATGAGGCATATTCTTATATCTGTCATGTCTAAGACATGAACATAGCTGAACATAACTCATTAATGTTTGCGTTCAGTTGTCCAGTGTGGGACATCTACAACCCTGGTCCAGAGACAGGACAGACATGTGCAGGACCTGAGGAACTGGAGTCAGTTTTGTTCCGTTCCAGTGGTTTGTTGATTTCAGCTAACTCCATTTCTAAGCTAACATCTCTGTTGCATCCATCCATGATAAAAGCCTGTCACTGATTTCTACGTAGACGACCAGGGTTGATTTTCTGTGAAAATACATAGACTAGTTCCTGAGTTCTTCACTGCTTCTCTTCTGCTCCTCAACACTTAACCACTGGAAATGGAGTTAGCAAACATCAACAAATGTTCTTCTACAGCAGAAACAACATTAGCTACTGTTAGAAATGGAGATATGCTAGTACGCACAGATCTTACATATTGAACCTTTAACAGAAGCGATTGCAGTAACCTGATCTTGTCAAACTGATCTATGAAAACTCCTTTACTAATGACTTAGTGTGTTAACAACCTAATAACCTTATTATAACCGTTTATAAATCCTGTATGAGGGTAGTCTTATTATAAAGCGATACTTTAAATATGCAGACACCTGTGGAAAGTGTGTCCTTATCAAACTGCTGACATATTTGGCCTTTGTCGGCCTTCATTCTGACATTACAAAATGTGTTTGATCCATTATCAAAACCTGTCTATTGCCACAGCCTCCCCTTATTTCCATTTATTTTTAATTCATGTGGTGACAAGTCTGAGGTTGCCTTTGTACTTTGTTGGTCTTTCAACAGAAAAAAGAGAGGGCTTCCGTCGTCAAGAAGAACAATGCCTACGCTGTAGCAGTGGCCAACTACGCGCCGAACATCACCAAGGACTCCAGCACGCTTCCGACCATCGCCAAAGGCGGAGCTTCGGATCCCAACAAGCCCAAAGCAGACGGAAAAGCCCCGGACAGCAAGAAGACTTTCAACAGCGTTAGCAAAATTGACAGGATGTCAAGGATTTTGTTTCCAGTTCTCTTTGGCTCCTTTAACCTTGTCTACTGGGCCACCTACCTTAACAGAGAACCAGTTATAAAGGATATGGTTCCCTCTAATTAGAGGCCGGTTTTCATGGGTTCTGGTCTGGGGACTAACAGACGAACCAAATACCTCCAGCAACTGTGTACACATACCTTTTCAGAGTGAAGTCCTGGATTGCAGTTTGATCCTCTGTCTCCGCCTGTTTTCTACACCGTCTGCAGCACTTTTGAAAAGCCTGGCTTTTGTAAATGTGTATGTATATTTATATTCATGGTTTCATGGTGACATATTGTGTGATTACTTCAACTAGAGTGCATATTTCTTTGAACGTACGTATGTTTCCAGTTTACCGTATGTGGCCACTGTACATACAAATCAAACGATCAAATTTACTCAAAAGAGTGAACATAAACATGAACATTTATTACATTTTATTTAAGATTACTTCTAAATGTGTTGAATTTTGCTGGTAATGCCACTTTGCTGATATTACAGTATATATTTTTCTGTTTGAGTGGAAGGGACTGATTCTATCATATTTCTTTCTTTCTTTCTTTCTTTCTTTCTTTCTTTCTTTCTTT
>JAPQRN010000002.1:24330458-24344703 GCA_037367275.1 Coranthus polyacanthus | reverse complement strand
AAGCTATAGTAACACAAGCCTTTAAATGATGTAAGATATGCATCCTTTCACCAGCAATTGATGCAAGAATCTCAATTAATTGCCTTTCTGACCAGCAAAATCTAATATCAGCACCACGACCGCTCTTACCTTAAATGTCAGCACCACAGGAACAAAGAAATATGTGTTAATTTTTAAAAATCAAAGCCTCAGAGTTTAATTATTCATCACATCTGAATAGGTCACTGCCTCTAGTTAGAGTATGAGGCAGACAAAGTAGAGCTCAGAGCAGGGAGATGGCTGCTCCGTTTGCCTGCGATGCTCCTCGTGTCTGATTCAGACAGTCAGCAACACGAGAGTCCCCTGGCTGCAACTGCAACGTTTTCCACCCATGTGCACCAAACAGATGCATCCAGAAACCTCCAAGTCTCTGCAGCTCGTAGTGTGATGCAGCTTTAAAATAGCACTTCTTTGTCTTGATCTAAACGCGCTTCAAAATAGATACATGCCCTGGTTCCAACCTTGTTCAGAACATCTGCAAAAATATTTTGCTCACAACGTTTTTCCTTTTCTTTTACATGCATTGGAGTTGCCCACAGTGGATCCCCATTTTTGTGTGCAGTTATGTAGAAATATCCTCCCTTTAAGTGACACAACACAAATTGCAGTTAAAGTTTTAATTTGATCTCCATGCACAATGCAAACGTTTTCTCACACTATACGCCTCGTACCTCCACATCAAAGAGATCAATACCTCTACATCACAGTACACAATCTAACACCCTCAGTCTGACCCATTTATGACCCAAGGTAGACCAGAGGATCTCAAAAGTAAAGACGACACAAGGGTTAAAGCATTCCATAACATTTTAAAGGTGTAAACCTTTATGTAGCAACCCATCACAGTTAACATGTTGCTACATTTTACAGTGAATTTTACCATTAAAGTTCATAATAAATAATACAATGATAGCATCGAGAGCTAAATTAATGAAAGTAAAAGGTAAAAGAGATACAGTATGTAAGCCTGTGTATTTAAAACATAGTGTGGCTGACAGAGCAAGTACTCAAACACCACCAAGGAGGCTTTTTTTTTTTTTTAGCTTTTTCATTGTGATGGATTGCCAATTTGAAGCAAAAAACCCCCAGCTGTCTGAAGACTAAAAATGTATGCATGCTTTAAAATGTCCAGTGCTATCTGTAGCTAATGGGCTAAAACACAGACATTAAGCCTGTGACTTTTTACAAACCCCTACTAGACAACGATAATGGTTCTCAAAGTGCTTTTGTTTTGTCTGCAGATGGCTACACCACAGACGATATCGAGTTTTACTGGCGAGGTGGCGACGGCGCGGTGTCCGGGGTCGACAGAATAGAGTTGCCGCAGTTCTCTATCGTGGACTACAAACTCATCTCCAAGAATGTGGTCTTCTCCACAGGTACGCACCATGATAGTCACTTACTTTTTGCTCAAGTTTCTCATCTTGCAGTAAGATTAACGACAGATTATCAGGATAAGGGACATTTAAAGTTTCAGTGTGTGTATATTTAGTGACATCTAGTGGTGAAGTGGCAGTTTGCAACATACGGTATACCCCGCTCACCCTCCCCTATGGTGGCCAAAAAAACGTAGAAAGTCCCTCAGTAGAGCCAGTGTTTGCTCTGGGCTTTGTAGTTCAGGGGATATTAACACACTCAAACATGGTAGGTGATGATAATGCACCTTAACGCTGGCTGTCACCCACTATACGATGGAAAAAGAAAAAGAGGAAGTCTGTTCTGACCTAATGTAGAAACGCAACACAACGATTCTCATTTTCATGTGATTATACACTAATGAAAACAGAATTATGAATATTATATTCCATTTCTGCAATTGCATTCTAATAAATCCACTAAAATCTTACACACTGGAACTTTAAAGTAAAATAAAACATTGCTAACCCTTTAATTAACAGGCCGCAAAATACTTCCGAGTTATTTTATTTAATTTTTTTGCCAATACACATATGTAGGTACTGTTACCAAGATGGTTTATTTTTAATATTACAACATAAAATTCCTCCAAATCTGACAGATATGGTACACTCTGTAGTGTCAAGTAAAATATAGTTTTTGGTGGGCGTCATTGAGGAAAATCTATTTCTATCCCGCTTCCTTTCCTTCAGGTTCCTACCCCCGCCTGTCCCTCAGCTTCAAACTGAAGAGGAACATTGGTTACTTCATCCTGCAGACATACATGCCTTCCATCCTGATTACCATCCTCTCCTGGGTCTCCTTCTGGATCAACTACGATGCCTCGGCTGCCAGAGTGGCCCTGGGTAGGATCGCCTCACCGCTGCTGAACAGCGACCCTGGGAAATAACCCAAAGCTAAATGATAACAGACCGTAAAAAGAGCTGTTTAACATGCATTAAGATTATTACGTTTAGGGTGGCTTAATGCTATGTGCTGTTGTGTCTGTCATGAGCCTGATGCCTGTTCTGACTCTATTTTCCCAGCATTTACTTTTTTTCCCATTAGCTCTAAGCATGTGAGTGATAGCAGTGTGTGATAGGCTGCCTGCTAAATGTCTGTTGTTTGGAGATGACTATATGCATGACTCATGCAGAGAGAGAAGAGCTGCAATTTGACCTTGAAGCGTGCTGTCTTTCTCTCTGCCTGTCTATCTGAGCATCTCATTGGCCAAAGTTCCCAGCTTATCAGAGCCAGATCAGGGCTAAATTACAGCCTATCACGGCAAAACAAAGGTGGCAACGTCTGCTTCGGTGCAGCTTAGCGTTATTTCCACCAACGTCGAACTGTTCTTGTACAATAACATGCCACGGAGCTCTCTTTAGTGTTAAACTTGGGAATGGCAGGTCAGAGCAGCACAGGAGATGGCTTTGCGTTTTCTGTGCATCGTTCTCGTCACACACCATTTGTTTTCTGAAGTGGGACACATACGGGTCGGAGCTTCAGACGCTGTGTTTGGAGGGTAACGTGATTTAAAGATCCGCCTGCTCTCAGAGAAGCAGGCGAATGTGCAGCAAGTGAACGCAGCCAATGAGAAACGTAGCCTCCGCGCTACACTGACACTGCTGGCTGCTGGGTTATTTATAATACGTGTGAATCTGACCAAATGCAGATTGTGCATGCAGATGACTAACGTATCAAACACAATGTGTGTATGTCAAAAAACAGGTGAATCGTGCTGTGACTAATAGCAGATGTTTACAGTGGCAATGTTGTGCTTTTTTTTTTATAGCTTACAGTTTGTTCCTCATCCATTTGGATACATAATTGGTTTTTAAACTTACTTACACTAGCACACACATGGTTTCAGTCTCGGGAGGTTTTCAGGGATCCATATGGGCACAGTGTTTCAGGCCTGTCCGTATGCCATAAATACATACTATGAAAGATAGTTCGTAAATAGGAATGTTTACGAACACAAGCACATGCTCATATCCTTTGAAGATGAGCGATTGATATCCATCCTTTGATGTTATGCCATTAAAAAAAAAACCTTTACTCAAACTGACAAGTTTTTTAAACATCAGAGGTGGCAAAAGTACACACGTTCTTTACTCGAGTAGAAGTACAGATACGAAGTCTGATTCAACTTCTTTACTCAAGTAAAGTGAAAAAATTCAGGCTCTGAAATGTAGTCAAAATATGAAAGTCAAGAGTGAAAGAGAAAACAACGTACTAAAAGTAATGACATTAACTTTGCTCAATGTGTAAATCATTTTTCAATGTATTTTATGTCTGTTTCGTCTTGTTTCAGTGTGATATGCACCGATGGATACACCAAGGCATCGTCTTTTTTACGTGTTATTGTCCCATCCATTTAGGTTGAAGTCAGTCTCGATGCTGGGAAGGCACACAATGAAACAAAAAAAACAACAACAACAAATAAATCAATCAATAATTCCATTCAAATGCATTGATACTGAAGTAAGAAGCCTGTAGAAGGAGTAGAAAGTTAAACTGTATGTGTTAAAAGGTGGAAGAGTAAAATGTGTCAAGAAAAATAAATGCTGAAGTAAAGAACAGTTTCCTGAAAACTCTACTAAAGTACTGTATGTAATGTAGTGTTTGTGCATCTCACCTCTGTTTATTGTACACATGCTGTTTATATACATTTAAGTACACTTTCTCTCTAAACATGTGATCTCCAGGGATCACCACGGTGCTGACCATGACCACCATCAACACCCACTTGCGAGAGACGCTCCCTAAGATCCCCTATGTGAAGGCTATTGACATGTACCTGATGGGCTGCTTTGTGTTTGTCTTCCTGGCCCTGCTGGAGTACGCCTTTGTCAACTACATCTTCTTCGGCCAGGGCCCCCAGCGGCAGAAGAAGGCGGCTGAGAAAGCAGCCACGGCCAATAACGAGAAGCTGAGGCCCGACCCCAACAAGGTACGTGAGTGGGCAAACTTCTTCCAGAGGTATCTGTGCTGTCGGTTAATGTGTGTGTTTGTTTCTGTGGCAGCAATGACTTCTTCTCCTCTCAAGGTCAATGTGATGCTGTGATCGATGCTTGATGTCCTTTACCAGCACTCTTTACTCCTGCTCTAGCTCTCCGATTCTTTCTGGTTTAGCCTTGTGTATCAACAACAGCTGAATGAAAAAAGAGACGTTTTTTTTTTTACTCAGACAAGGATCTGAAAAAGTGAATGCAGAAGCAATGTCTGGCTTGTCCTTTATCTCCATATTTCTATGTGTCTCAAAGGGCAAGGTGCCGTGAAAAAAAAAAAAATCACTGGCTGTGGTGCCAAAGCCTTCCTTTTAAATTATATTCAGCTGCTAAAGGTAGCA
Organism: Coranthus polyacanthus; assembly: GCA_037367275.1. Classification (NCBI taxonomy): domain Eukaryota; kingdom Metazoa; phylum Chordata; class Actinopteri; order Kurtiformes; family Apogonidae; genus Coranthus; species Coranthus polyacanthus. The sequence goes on along the minus strand of JAPQRN010000002.1, from coordinate 24,339,917 downwards.
CGAACAACAGCAACATAAAAAACACCCTTTCCTTCTGAGTGTGGCAAGCTACGATTTCCCCTAAGTAACAGTGCTGATTTTGTATGCTTGCAGTGGCTGGTGGGAAATGTAGGTCAGAGAGATGATGCTCTGTATGCCAGAATGAAACAGAGGGAAATTGACGCATATGACTCGATGTGGGATCCCATCTTTGTGGACGATGCCGCATTAGGACTAGGCGAGCAAAGAAATAAGGTACTGGAAGTTTTGAAAGTCAAAACTAACAATGTCATCAATCTGAGTCAACCCAGATCAGAGGAAAATGCTGTAGTTTTTGTGCATTTCTTTGATTTCTATAGATTTTTAAGGCAACTTTGATCATCACTCCCACCATTGTGTTTTTTCCCTCTCTTGGTTTGCTCTTCATGCATTTTCCTGACAAACATGGCTTAGCAGTTTGATTTCTGCAGACATTAATTGAACCTCAAGTCGGGCTATATATCTAAATTGATGGGAAATCACAAATATGACAAGAAATAAAACATGTCTGTAGATAATATGGTGTAGATACAAATACTGCATAACCTCAAACAACTCTCTTAAGACTTAAGTGAAGCAATTGAAAAAAAAAAAATGCATTTTCCAATAAGAGAAAGAAATCATTAGCAGTTTGATGAATGGTGCCAACTAAGTGGCTTCGCCTCAAAGTCAGTTACACAAAAACAACAAAATACAACAAGCTCCATTTACAGGGGGACAGGATTGGATTATAGGGACGTTTTCCTCAGAAGTCAGGCTATGGATGAAGAAATGTTGATCTGAATTCACTTCCCACAACGTCTTTCCTGACCTGCCCCGAACCTTTAGCCTCTCCTCCATCTTTGCAAAGTCCTTACTATTTCTCTCAACCTTCTCCTGTCACATTTTTTTCCTTTGCTTTCTCTTTATTTATTCAGTTTGTCTTGTGAATCGACAGAATTTTAACCACACTCTGGTTGAAATTCTGAGATGACAATGAAGATTTCTCCATGAGAATTAGTTTGTGGAGTGCGTTGTGCTTTTCCAGGAATGTTATTTCATAGTCTTGTGGTTGTATTATCACTCAGATATTGATTGACAGTTGATCAATAATTTAACTTTTCAAATGCTTAAAATTTTCGTCACTGTAAGTAACACAATTTTGACTCATTTGCATTACCCATTCTAGCACCTCATCAGTATTTTTTACAAATTACTGATCATTATAATTAATACATTATAAATGATAATTTTCCTAGACTTTGAACTTTAAATCCTCTTAGATTTCCTTTTGGCAGTCACCTCTCATGGCTCCACCTCTTTTTGCACCCTCACATAGATGACCCCCAATGACAACATCCTGTTCAGTACCCTGGATATGAAGATGGAGGGTGCCGGGGATCTGTCCCAGGGTCTTGGAGCACCCGGAGACCCCCGCAACCCCATGCTGGCCTACGATAGCTCAACACTGCAGTACCGCAGGGCAGCCATGGCCCGCCAGAACTATGGCCATAGCGCCTTGGAGCGCCACGCCCAGAAGAAGTCACGCCTACGGAGACGGGCCTCCCAGCTCAAGGTGAACATCCCAGACCTGTCCGACGTGAACTCTATCGATAAGTGGTCCAGGATGATCTTCCCCACCGTCTTCTCCTTCTTCAACGTGGTCTACTGGCTCTACTACGTCCATTAAACCTGGAGGTTCCCAGTGGCGCGCTTGTTGTGGGCATGCAAAGAGGGGAAAGGGAGGGGGATTCAGGGAGATGAGAGGGAGAGAGAGAGAGAGAGAGAGAGAGAGAGATGATATGTGAGAGAGAGAGAGAGAGAGAGAGAGAGAGAGAGAGAGAGAATGAGAAAAAAAACAGTGCACCAACTTTTCAGCTGGTTCATTTTAGAAAATACGAGGCGAATGCAGAGACTTTTGGATGGACAGCAGCAGCACCCAACACTTCAGTCAGCAGTGACTCTTTTAGGATTTGGGAAACACCTTAAAACGACGGACAAACACTCTAAAAAAGAAGAGCGAGTTTTAAAAAGACAGAAATGGTGCCTGTTCCAGAATTTCAATATATCACTAATATTTGTCATTTGTAGCTTACTCTCTGTGGATCAAATATTTATGCTTGTGTTTGCATATACTTTAAGGATTTGTTTTGTTTAGTATCTATTGACTTCGTAGCCGAGCTGTCTGCATCCAGGAAAGCTTTATAAATGATTTTAAAGGAGTCATCCTTGATAGTCTATTTTCCTATAATTACTGTATATCAAAAACATCCTTTAAAAGCATGCTTATGTTTGATTTCATTTGCATCTCAGCCATGATGAAGATGGAGTGCAAAGCATTTTAGTTTTACTAGTTGAGGTTATTCTGTCTAGCGAAAGTACGCCAGTTATAATTTTGCAGCTCTTCCTATACTCACAGCTTTGGCTTAGCATGGCCCACCTGGATGATGTGGACGACGAGCTTCGCTGGATGACAACAGGTGGACAACAGGTGGCGCTCTTTTTCTGGACATCCCCGTGGGGCTTTAAAGGTGCCTCGGTTGTTGAAGGTCCCGTGTTATCCAGTGAAAGAGTGCGACTGTGGACACTGATGCTTTGGCCAAGTTTATGTTTCGCTTTTGCTGTGCTGACAGAATCAAGTCCATTTCACCATGTGTTATTTTCTTTCTTTTTTTTTAAGAGAACATTAGACTCCTCTGTACTTTCCTGTCATCATGTGAGGAGCTTCGGAGGCGGAGAATGGCTTTAACATGACTTAAGCTGGTGTAAGAACTTTGCTGATAGATGAGCTGAGTTTAAGCCCTTTCATTGCAATGAGAGTTGCTGCATAAATATGGCAATCCACAATCATCATTATCAGTAGAATTGAATGATAGAAGTATGATGCGTTTCATTGTGATTAGGTTTCTGTTTTGAAAAATGTAGATAAACATAAATCATGTTTAAAGAAAAAGAGATGATTCATTTTTATAAACCAATACTCACATTATATGTAAATATTATGGATTTATTCTATTTAAATGGGTCTCTGTTGTTTTTGCAGTTGAATTACAGATCAAATGTTCCATTCAGTCAAAAAAGAAAAAAAAAGCAATTTAACTGAGGAAAAACAAAACACAGTTCACAACTTTGCTGACTCTGTAACTTTTGGGACTTTTCTCTCTTTTCTTTCTTTTTAATGGACTCTAAAAGCATCTACTTGCTGAAACTAAAGCACTTCCAGACAACAGTGACTTTTGGGTCAATGTTTTGTTTTTCCAGAAATGACTTAACAAGGACCCCACTATCCAGGCATTGAAGTCAGGCATATTTTGTACAAAGTTTATGTAAATTCCAATTGTAATATTTCATAATGACTGTAAATATCTTGTGTAATGATTGTCAGCAATTATGAAGATGTATCTAAATTCAATTAAAACTCAATTCAGTCTATCACTTCAACACCAGAGTACACGGGTGGCAGTTTTATGTGTCCTGTGAATGTGAGGCTGTCCATCCATTCATGATCACTGACGGTCGGCCTCATGGCTGATTGAATGTCTGAATGAGCGAGGGAACGGCTAAACCCGACACAGCAACACGAGAAGGAAAGGGGGAAAAAGCCAATGTGGGGGTGAATAGAGAGATGTGAGAGCTGTAGCTGGGGACTACTGGCTGCATAATGGATGGAGTGGCAGGAGTCAGATCGAGGGCCGCGGTGGTTTGGCCTGAGATGGGCTCGACCGGGGTCTGAGCAGGGCTGAGCGCTTGCTCCAGCCTCAGGGGACATTAACGCAGAGAGCCATTGATATGGAGGCACTCTGCGGCCCAGTGGCTGCAGGGGCCGAAGCGCCTGCTACAAAAAGACGGGAAGAAAAAGAAAATAAAGGGCAAGAAAGAGAGCCATCCACCTATCCATCCACCCATGCTTCGACCTCTCCCTGCATCCCTCAAACAAACCAACTGCACTCTGCACTTGCTTCCTGATCTGACCACTGTTACAGCCCTTAAATGGATGCCATTGAATATTTTATGTTGCAAAACACTGAATATTTAATATTTAAAGAGGGATTTTGTTCTAGCAGTGACTAATGTGCAGCTAATGTTTGATTTTAAACCAAGATAACCAGTAAAAACACAGTGAGATACCAACGATCTGCAAATGTTTTAACTGAGACAATAGCTGATGAAATGAGTGTAGAAATATGACACATTAGGATAAAAAAGAAGAGAAAAGGGTCAGGTTTTGTTAAATTATTTAATCCAACTTGAGTGATCTCGAGGGAAGAGCAACTTAACGCGACGGTCATGGTTTTTATAGAAGGACTTTGTTTTTCAGATAAAAGAAGAGGCCGTGCTCTTAATACAACTGAACCTGGTGTGTTTGTGTGTGTCTGATCCTTCCGGGAGGACAACTCTTAAGTGCAAAACTACCTAAAAAAGCAGTATGAAAACTGATGTAACGCGACATGTAACCTTGTTCCAGGTTCCTCCATGCATCGGTAAAAATCGGCTCAACACTGCTATCCCCCCCTCAGTATAACAGATGTATTATCTCACTACAGTAGACAGATGGTTTGTGCTAAATTGGCCCTCTCTCTCTTCCTCTGTTCAAAAGGGGCATTAGTGTTGACATGTAAGAGAGGGGGGAAAAGGCAGATGCTTTCTACTTTGTAGTGTTTCCATGTCACTGGAGTAATTAGGGATGCACAGACCTCTGCTCTGTGGAATTGTGTGTGTTTTGTTTCCAAGAGTGTGTTTTGTTTCTGTGTGTGTGTGTTCTGTGCCGTGTGGAGTCACAGCTGCGCCACTGTGCAGTCAGCATGCCAGCCAAGCCGGACCCAGCCTGAACTGACTGGGACGGGTGAGAGGGTGAGTCTGGCACACACGCGTCACGCCGCTCCCCTTGAATCTAATGGAAAAACAGGCTGCGCTGCCCAGGAGAGATGAACCCACCTCTGTCAGCTGCTCAAGGACAAAACAAGAAATCATTTAAATTTTTGATTGATAATAAATCATTTGCAAGGTTGAGCTTCCCATCCTTTATGAAAAAAGATGCAGGCCTTGACGGGGTAATAAAGCTCATCCATCTCCATTTGAAAACCACAAAAAAGAAAAAAAAATTCCTTGAATCAAATACTGACTATAGGTACATATAGTTTAAGTAACGGGGATTTGTCTGTGTCTACAATTTAAATTTAAATTACATTTAAAGGCTAGCTCTGCGTGATTCTGGTCTGTTTAAACAGGTTCGGCAGCCTGCTCTGGAAAAGACAGCATATGTCAACATGAGGAAGTGGAAGGCATCCTACATGCATGCCATCTGTGCAAGAAGCTGCTTTGTTAAAGTCCATCATACATTAGGGTCTTACACGATCATGCAAACACACCTTAACACGTTAATTAAGTTCCTGAACAATTAAACCTTTAGCTTGTCACGTGTAAATTTGACAGCAGTGATGGTGAAGTGGTGAAGTGTCTCGTACAAAAGAAAAACAACAACATTCCAGTCTTCTGTAGCTGACCTCTGGCCTCGGATGGATGGATGGATGAGGAGAGCTCGTCAACGGAGATTGCCGTTTTTAACCTCTTCATATTAAGAACAACAGAGACAGTCTCAGTTTCTTTAAACATTGTGGGTTGTATGTCATGCATGAACCTGAACAGTGAGTATGTTGCCTCTGCTGTGTTCATTCACACCCTTCATATACGTATGATTGCCCCGAGCAGTAGCTGCGCTCTGCTCAGCGTTGCGTTGTCAGTTCAAATCTCCTTATGACCCACTGCACCAATTTTCTGCTCTGCAAATATAAGATTGTCAGCTCATTTGAGAGATTTGCCTTATAGTGTATTAGAGTTTAATTGTTATTTTTTGTCAGCAGATGACATGAACGTGGAAACTATTAAAGAGCTGTCTTATGCTGCAATGTGAAGGACTATTTTAGAATTGAAATGTGCTCAATAAAATTGTATTTTTTTTTTTCTTGACAGTGATATTAAAATAAGCTGAGTCACTGGAGCTCTCACAGCAGTATTTCCTTCTGTAATTAGCTGCTTTATTTCCCCGGTCTTTAAGAGCGGTGCTGACTCTTTAAGACAGCGACGCTGAAAGGAATGCAAACACACCTGTCAATGTAAGGGGCGGATTCAGAGGAGGCCTAGGTGTGCTGTCATTTGTTTTAACCTGGCATTAGGCCTCTCACACTGACAGTCACCCAAGGAGAGAGCAGAGCTTCTTTATAAACTCGTGGAAGCAGTGATTTGTGAAATGAGAGGAAGGAAAGGTTGGTGATTAAGAAGGAAAGGAAAGCAGGCAGAGCAGCCATGACATGGAGGAGCCCCCTGGCCTGGGTCAGGGATGCTCTGAGGGGTCAGAAGGCGCGGGAGAAGGATCTCCGCAACTTGGTGTCCAATCTGCCCTATGAAGGCCTGGACAAGTGGAAGCAACCCAACCGCTACTTTCCTGGCAACAGCATCAAAACCTCCAAATACACCCTCCTGTTCTTCATCCCCATGAACCTCTTCGAGCAGTTTCACCGTCTGGCCAACCTCTACTTTGTGGGTCTGGCGATTCTGAACTTTGTCCCTGTAGTGAACGCCTTTCAGCCTGAAGTAGCACTGATCCCCATCTGTGTCATCCTGTCTCTGACGGCCCTGAAGGACGCTTGGGAGGATTTCAGGAGGTACCAGTCGGACAAGAAGCTAAACAGCATGCTATGCTTCGTCTACAGCAGGTAAACAAGTGTCCAGCTTCAAATGTAATCACGTCCTGTTCATGCGTGATGTGGTCAGTGGAAACTCTCATGGTGCATTAACAGCAGCTCCACATCTGTGTTTGTGATTCTTATCATCCAGCATGTCTGTGCGAGTGTGTAGATGTGTGAGATTGCAGGCTGTGTGTGTTTTACTGCCTCTGCGATTCAGAGCCACGTGGGAATTTTTGACTTAGAAATAGAAAATGTGTGGGAGATTATTCCTCTTTTGAAGAGCCTCACAACAATATCTCTCGCCATCGAATTGTGCACATTTTCATGAAATCCTCATCTCAGTGTTGCATCAGCAAAGACAGTGAGGTTAACGGTTATCTATTTTTGAATTACTGGTGAAAAATGAATAATTCACAAAGGAGGATAAACACTGTCATTTTCAGCCGTTTTACTGCTGCGATTTTGGAGACAGCGAGAGGAGGAGGGCGAGTTTCCACTGGATATGATATATAACTGAAGTTTTTGTTTAAAGTTACCCTAAATGCTGAACCTTCCCAGATAGTGATTGTTTGCTTTTGTTTTCCCAAGAAGAGTCAGCAGGGATGTTGGGAAGCTCAGCCTAAAGGAAGTAAAAGCCTGCTTCGTGTGTGTTTGTGTGCAGTTTCGGGGTCCAGGTGGCGTTAAATACCGACTCCAGACGCAACATTTTACAATATGAATAACACGCTGCTGCCTTTGGGCCTGTTAGTGGACACTAATCATCTCTGCCTCACACAATCAGCTGTTAAGCTTTCGTGGGTCTCTAATGGCTCGCCGGGTGGGGATGCTAAAGCTTCACTTTGGACTTGTAATGATTAGAAGAGATTTAAGTTGGTGTAATCAATTGGCTGGGAGATCTTTGGAGTTTAAAGCTCAAAAATAAAATTTCAGGATCGCACATGCTTTCTCTCTCTTGATGTACAGGAGACGTTTGTCTGTCGAAGCCTGTTCAACACAGACTTATTATCATATGAAAAAAAAAAAAGCACTCTTAAATGTGTCAGTCAATGTGGGATACAGTTGGATGTGAGGGATTTGGCTTTAATTCATCAGGAACTCTCAAACACACATCTATATTTCCCATCACCCTTCACCTGCATGTTGTCTTCACAGAGGTGTTAAGTGTGTGTTTGAGCGTGACGCATCTTATCTTCACAGTCATTCTGTTTATCTCTTTCTCAATCTCAAACTCTTGTCAAACCTAACACAAGACATGCTGCTTGTTCATCGTGCTGATTGAACGCCTACTTCTGTGTAATAGATTGTTAAGCACGCCTAGTTCTATTGTCTATTGAATTCAGGCCATTAAAACCAGCCACCGCACCTCACAGACAGACTGTTTCTGTCTAATGGTTTATGTTTTAATGTCATTTCTTTTCGTATCAAACCAAACAAGTTATCCTCTCTTCAAAACGACCAAATCACAAAGATGCGTCGGACTGTTTCAAATTCTTAAGATTCTTTCCATTTAAGGATCAGAAATGGGTTAACTTTAGTGTAGTCAGAAAAAAAAGCTTGATTGCTATAATGAAGCAAACAATCACATTGTTCTGCATTAGGGCTGTAGCAGAGAATATACTGTTTGTGAGATATTTTTTTAACCTTTTAACATCCATCGCACATTTGAACTGATGTGGTTTAGGTTGTGTTTTAGCCACACGCTACACACAGAAACTAGATGATGTTCCCTTTCAAATGAAGTCTAATACATGCATTTTGGTCTCACACGTCTTCTAACTCTAATCCTAAGACAAAATTCCATGAAAAGGGTGGATGTTAAAAGGTTAGAAAGTTTTAGATAATGGGCATAATTTAAAAAGAAATCTGAATATGTCCTGGATGTGGAAGACGCACAAGAGCACACTACAGGCCTCTCAAAAATGTCCCTCCCATAGATGAAAAAGCTAAAGCGTTATCCATACAATGTGGTAAGCAAAATCTAAATATAACATGCTTATATTAAATAAACCCCACCCTCCACCAGTTTCCTACGCACTGTAGCTTCATTTGGCTGAAGGTGCAGTGCTGTGGGTGTGTGGTCTGGGAAGCCACCCGATCAGGTCCTACATGCAGGGCAGCATACCTGCGGCTTTTTGTTACTGGCAGTCAGCCGCCACTTGACATGCAGGTTCACATAGTAAAGCGTGAATGGAAAGTCGTAAAAAGCCTCAGGTCGTGACATGTCTTCTTCTAAACTTCTCTCCTCAGATCGAACCGTTTGGAACATTCCTTGTTCAAACATATTTGGGCCACGCTCCAAAAACAACAGCATCATCTTTTTTTTTTTTCTGTTGGGTTGTTTATTCCCTAACTTAAGCAGTTGCTCTGATTTTCATCCATAAGTGAATCAGTGTTTCATCTGATTGCTTAAACATCTATGTGCCGATACTGCAGGTAATGCATGTGACAGAAATCAATCACTCTGGTTAATAATCTTTAATGACAAGGCATCTCTCTGATTTCAGGAAAGTCAAACAATTCGTGGAAAGGCATTGGAAGGATGTGCGAGTGGGAGATTTTGTGAAGGTGGTTTGCAACAAGATCGTCCCTGCAGACCTCCTTCTCCTGCACACATCAGACCCAAATGGTGTGTGTTACATAGAGACGGCCAACCTGGATGGAGAAACGAATTTGAAACAGAGGAGGGTGGTGCCGGGCCTCTGCATTACCGTAAGGACCTGACGATTACCCTCAGTTGCCTTGTCTTCCTTCTGTTTGTGATTGACGTTAAATATAC
>JAPQRN010000002.1:24316952-24330358 GCA_037367275.1 Coranthus polyacanthus | reverse complement strand
GTGTCGTGACGTTACTTGCACAAGCCTGGAAATGGAAGAACACGTACCTGTTGGATGACTTGTGTATTAATAGACCACAGTTGACTTAAAAGTACAGGTTTGGTTACATTTTAAAGGTTTCTGTTTATACTACCCTTCCTGTTTGCCTCTTCTCATTTCTCAGGATCCTGAATTTGAACCAGAAAGCTTCAACGGCATTGTAGTGTGTGAAAAGCCCAACATCAATCTGAACCATTTCAAGTGTTATGTGTAAGTATCAACATAGAGCAGCCAAGCAAAACTCCAACCCACTCGCTGCTCTCTCACTGATGCTACCAGAGGCATTATTGGGGCTGTGATAGACTATGATCGATTTTCTCGGGCTCCATAGCTCTCACAGCTGCTCTACCTATGCTGTCCAGCTTTGGCTTTATAGAAGGATAATTGCTAATGGGAAATATATAAGCGATGATGAATAAATCTAATAAGATCTGACAGTACAAAGGAGGTTTCTCACTTTCTCCTGCTGCAGAGAGAAACCTGATAAGGACAAGGTGGGCGCTGGAATTGAAAATCTGCTGCTGCGAGGCTGCACAGTGAGAAACACAGACCATGCTGTTGGCTTTGTGGTGTATGCAGGTATATTCTTCATTTTTAGTTGCTTCACTGCTTTGACTGAGCTTTTTTTCTTTGTCCAGGAGAGCAGATTTTTTTTTAAAAAATACTCCAAGTTTGAGTCAATGTTTTAGTCTATGATATTTTTCCTTTTTATCCTTTTAAGTTACACAATAGCCTGTTTTATTTAATCATGTACTGTTTAGTTACACTCCTGTACATTATCACATTATGGTCTGCTTTCAGGTATGTAAAATAAGGTGGAGAATATTGCATTTGTTTTATTTTAATGCAGTTTTGTTGTGTTTTATATATGAAAACTGTCACAAAACGGACTCATCTGAATTATTACAGGGGTTATATGTATAGTACTGATATTTAAAAAAGTGCAAATGGTGAACTTGGCAAATGTAATAACACATAGTAATTTTATACCTTCATAATCAAACTTACCTGTGTAGAGGGAACATTGCGATTTCAGCATCACTGTTTTGCATCATTATTTTACTTTAGAGCTTTGTCCAATGGGGAAAAACAATTGTAATGCTTCTATTTTTTTATCACTTTCTTTGACTCCCACTTCCATCTCGTCACATTCTAGTGGTCACATACATTCAGTGACACATCCGTGCCTGGGTATAAAATCAGTGCATATCTTTGTAATACTGATGTCTTTGGCATAATGTCAGAACTCCTTTTTCTAAACACTAATGATAATTTAAGGTCATTTTTGAATATTTTAAAGTCGAAATACCACAAATAGCTCCTTTAAGACATAATATTCACTTTCCTTCGGTGTTCACTGTCCATATGGAGTGTCTGTTGGTTACTGATATCGACACTTTCTAATTCCACTGTCAAGGCCATGAAACCAAATCCATGCTCAACAACAATGGGCCAAGATACAAGCGCAGCAAACTAGAGCGGAAGATGAACATAGACGTCATCTTCTGCGTCATTCTTCTCCTCACCATGTGCCTTGTTGGAGCACTAGGTCAGTGATGAATTACACAACTTACACATGAATTCACCACACCATTTGGTATGTGATTAATACTTGTACATTTATGAGGGGACGTTTAATTTCCAATAGTCCCCAATCAGTCACTTGGACCTAAAACCCAAGCACATACAAGTGAAAGAGGGAGGAGACCGGGGAAGGTGTGGTGCTAAAAATAACTTTCCTCCCTGTGCGACAGTCAGTGTGATTAATCCCCCTGTCCTTACACATACAGGTCACTACTTATGGCTGCAGGCGCTGCCTGGTTTGCCCCCGTACCTGGTTCCCCACAGCAACGGTCACCTGGACAGTCCCAGTCTGTCGAGTTTCTACATGTTCTTCACCATGATCATCCTGCTGCAGGTGGAGTGCTAGAGGTTATGTCTGTTTGGTGTGGGTTTTTCTTCATGTGATAAATGTGAAACTTAACTTCTCCTCTTGTTTCCTCTTCTCTTGCCTCTCCTCTTGTTTGTTTTCTCTCCTCTCCTCTCCTCTCCTCTCCTGCAGGTCTTGATTCCTATCTCGCTCTATGTGTCCATTGAGTTGGTGAAGATTGGTCAGATCTTCTTCATCACTAATGACATCGACCTGTACGATGAGGACACGGACAGTCAGATGCAGTGCAGGGCCTTGAACATCACAGAGGACCTGGGTCAGATTGAGTACATGTTCTCAGACAAGACAGGCACTCTCACTGAAAACAAGATGGTGTTTCGCCGATGCTCTATCATGGGCACTGAGTACCCACACAAGGAGAATGGTAAAACTTTACACTGGGCATGAAAGTTAATCTGATGTATGTATACTGCTGCATTCGTTGTATTCGTTACATTAAACTGGTCCTGGTTCCAGAGCTTCAAATCTGTTAAGCAATTCAGCAAAGCAATTTGCAGTACAGCACAGAACAGAACATGTAGACACTAGTCAAGACCACCTAAAGTGAGTCATGACCAAGACCAGACCAGATACACAGAAAAACCATCATATACTGCCTGTCTCATCATTGGTCATCATGAGCAAAAATGTAACTTAGGAACAACGTGTCACTGCATACAATACCTCCCTCTATCTCTCACAAAGCTACCAATGCATTGCTAATATATTAGGTAAATTGTGCACCTAGCTAGGTAACAGTTAGCTGGCAAGTAACTGAAACTACTGTCCTTCAACATACAATATAGCCTACATGGGTAGCTAACAAGCATAGTTAATATTTGCTAAATGGTTGGTTGAAGGATGAAGAGTTTTGGTAAAGGGCCAGATTGCTAACATTAACTACATGAGTCAAGTTAAGCATTTGAAGCTGGAAGTTTTCCATCAAATCACAGTAGTGATGTTAACAAATAAATCAGGCTTGTCTAAAACTGACACAAAAAAATCGTGGTTGATTCCAACCTAAGACCTTTAAAATGTGGTCTTGAGACCAATCTCAAATCCAAGACCTTTCTCGAATAATACAACATAGCAGACACATTTCATTGTGTGAAATCACTTTAGTTAGAGATACCTTTGACAAAGAGTAGCCTAGAGTTCATTCTTTCCTTTTTGTTCTTATATTCTTAACTGTCAAAGAGCTTTAAAAGAACTTGACAGTGTAATTTTGAGATATGGAGCTACACAAGTGCACTCAACTTGACCTGACAGAATATATTAACATATAGTACGGAATAATAACATATAGTAAATATAGTCGCTACATAGATGTCAACATGGTCCTGGGTGTTTGCAGCCATCCGGCAAGCTGTCCTTGATGAGCCAGATTCAGAGGAAGAGGTCATCTTCACCCAGCGCCCACAACCTCCACAGACTCGATGGTCTCTGGACTCTGACGACACCAACCCTGAAAACACAAAGCCTCACCATGGAAACCGGCATAGGAGCAAGGTCCAAGGAAATGCCCATAGCGACGTGGCCTTCAGCAGTCCACTGGTAAGATGATTGCGCTTCCAAGAAGGGAAGGCAGATTTTTTTCAATCTGATGGTTGTCTTTTTGAATTTGCTTGGTTTGATATCTCAAGGCACCTGATGCAGGAGGTGCATCACAGAAAGCAGCCGTGAGTATCGAATGGTCATCGATATTTCACTTGATACTTTGATAGAGGGGGTGAAAACAGGTGATTGGCCGAAAGACTCTTGATTCTCAAGTGCTATTGGACTGATAATCATGACTGAGTGGCGCAAGTAAAAGGCTCAAACAATGTTAGATGAAAATAAGTAAATTGGTCAAATGCTGCAGTTCGTCACTGCTCTCTGTAAACAAAAAAGAGTAACAACTTTTTTATTGAGTTTATGATCATGCCTTCGCAGTGTAGACAGTGTCAATAATAATGCATTTATTTATGGAAACTTTATCCATCCATCATTTTCTAAACTGGTTATCCTGCAGGAAGGTTACAGGAAACTGTAACTTATCCTGGCAATCAGTGGGAGAGGGGCAAAATACACCTTAATTGACTATTAGTTATTGTGTATTTGGTGGGATTTGTGTAATGTCTGAGGACAGTTACATGGAAGTTTGAGGTTTGTGAAAATGAGTGTGTTGTTTTGGATTTGGATTGGATTTGGAAAATGAAGCATAAATTTCAAGAAATGTGTCTTAGCATTTGAGAAAAACTGCAATATGTAGTCATTTAAAAATTTGAAAATCACATTTTTATCCTTTGACCACTTTTGAAATAGGATGCTTATGTCTGGATACACACTCAAGAGACCTCAAACTGCCATTTGTTTACCCAAATCTGACCCATCCTTGTGTCAAAAGGCCTCATGGTCCCAGTCCCCGTTGCAGATGGCCAAGCTGTTTGTGTCAGTGATGAGCACATCCATTTTGGCTCTAAGTTGCCCCTGTGTCTGTGGCAGGACATATGGTCATGCTGGGCACCGTTTGGCACAGATCACCGATGTCACACAAACTGTAAACGTGCACTATAGTTTAGTCATCACCGTCTTCGTATATATAGTACAGTAGCGCTGTCTATTTTTGTCCACAGGGCAAAGAGCAGCTGCCTGCAGGAGCAGGCAGAGACAGAAAAAGTCTGGTGTTTATTCCACCAAGGCTTTTGGTGCTGATACTCAGCACTAAGCCCATCTTTAGGTGTTATCATGCTGTGTCTCTAACAGAGCTCAGTGTTTCAATGAATGGAAAATTCATGCTGTCCTTCCAAACTGACTCCCATCCATATTTCTTTTTTCTGTCATCCCTATAAACTGTACTTGCATTTCTTATGTACACAACTTTAGAAAAAAGTTAAAACCTGGAAAGTCTTTTTTTCCCACTCAGCAGAGGATGCATTGTGAACAAAAAGCTTTTAATTAACAAAGTGATTAACTTTACACCAATAGGAAACTGAGGTGACTCCAGACAAGAAGCTGCTTCAGCAGATTAGCGGGGCAGAGAGCACTAGCGGCAGGCGGAAGATAGATGCCTACCTGGACTTTTTTCTGGCTCTCGCCATTTGCAACACTGTGGTGGTTTCCATGGCAACAGCTCAGAGACAGAGGGTGAGTGCTGAGTTTTCTGTGGCTGTGGATGAGAAGTAGAGATGGAGGGCGCAGTAAGAGAGAAAAGATGGACGGAGGATTTGTTCTCTTCAAACTCCCTGTATGCAAAAGTTATTAGACCAGAGTAAACTTTTCTTTCACGGAACATTGACAAGAATTCGTCTTGATCATTATTTTATAATTACTATACAGGGTACCTTGCTGCAATACTGCAGAGGAATTTCCATAATTTAATCAGCAACAGACGCAACAACAAAGTCTGCATTCTTCTTATCAGCCTCTCAGATTTAGTTTAATTTTTAAAAGCTTTTGTGAATTGCTGAGATTTCCTCTTTCATCAGTGGTCAGTACTAATTTTCTTCATTGCCCTCTGAAGTCGCAGTTGTAAAGCTCAGAGACTTAATTAGACACATTGTAAAGGAAGATTTGCAGGGGCCATCAGGGTTGCCTTTGTTAATTTGAGTTCCTGTTGCTCCTGACTGTGCTGTGTGTTTTACCCTTGAGCTTGAAGGTAAAAGCACTTAAATTAAAACAGTGGATGTGGATGACAAGGTTGTTTATAAATGCTTGTGTTAACATTTTACATAAAATAAGGTGTCACTGTGCATTGGGTACAATGATTACATAAAAACATTATACAACATATAAATTCATATTTTCTTTATTTTTCTCAGGCGACTGGGCATCCACACTCCTTTCAGACAAATAATCCATTAGATACTATGTCCAGCTTGGTGAAAAAAGTTGGCTCATTCCGCCGCACTCTCACCTCCTGCCAGCGTAAGTCCAAGAGGAACCGCACCATCTCAATGGACTCAGCCGTTGAGGAGGACCACTTTAATCCTCCTGTAAAACAAGAGGGATCTGGAGGCACCACTGGGGCCCAAACATGTTCGCTCCACGTCCCAAGCGAGAGCAGTGAGCCTGCAGTGACCCCAGATAAGGTGTGCTATGAAGCAGAGAGTCGAGACGAGGCTGCGTTGGTGTACGCAGCCAAGGCATATGGGTTTATCCTGCTGGGCCGCACCCCTGACAGTGTGACTGTGAGGCTGCCGTCTGGGGAAGACCTGAGGTTTCAGGTGCTGGATACCTTGACCTTTGACTCCAACAGGAAGAGGATGTCTGTTTTGGTGCGACACCCAATCTCCAAGGAGTATGTCCTGTACACTAAAGGTGCAGACTATGCTATTATGGAGCTCCTTGGCACACCATACGCAGGTATGTTCAGCATTGTAGAGTAAATGTAAATGTAGCTGTAATCATTCACGTTTACTGAGAAAAACACAGTCATCAAAATGTTGGTGTTTACAAAGGGGTTACATCTAAATATATTCTTTTCAGTAAATGTAAAATATAACACTGAGGCGAGTGGCCTTGTCATTGCACAAGGACACCTTTCAGTGCTGGAAATTCAATATTTCCTTCTGAAATCAAAAGTGTGTACGATTTACAGGGATTTAGGAGGATCCAGTTAAAGAAATGGAATATGATAACAGAATGAGCCTTCTATACGAGTATATGGAGTCAGCCATGTTGCACTGCCATGTTTCTACAGTAGATCAGAAAAGACTTGTTCTTGTTCTTTCACAGTTAATGTCCCTGTAACTAAAAAACCCAGAATCGACAAAACAAACACTGGCTCACAATTTCACCACTAGATGTACCCAAACATTACACACTGAACCTTAAAGGTCCCGTATCATGAAAATGCACTTTTATTGTTTTTTTTAGGTTTATATAAACTCCGTAGTGGTAAATAAAAGCTGTGAAAATCCTTTGCTTGTGATGTAGTAAGTAAGAACCATATCCGTAACCAATCATATTCCAGGTATTTTTTGTGTTAGCTCCGCCCCCATCAGTTACGAGCAACAGTGAATCAGAACTACTGCACAGCCTCCAAAGGAGAGAAATGTTACAGACAAGAAGATGGATTTTACTTTTGGAGACTTATTTTGACTTATCTTCAGTCTTTTTGGATGATGTCCAGCACATTAATAACTGATAACTGTTGATAACTGTTGAGAATACTGTTGTTGCTAACGGTTGCTAAGGGATCTGTGGTCAGCCAATCAGAACGTTTGCTGATGAAAAGTGGGCGGTGACATTCGCCTCTCAGTGTAATATGAACCGTTTGTGGCAGAGACACAAAGAAGCATCATAAAAGTGAGGAAAAATCGAATCTATACTGTTTTTTTGGTCAACAACATTACAGTAGTCTTTAATATACACATATACATGGCATAGATAGAACTTTAAGTGTCAAGATATGGGACCTTTAAAACATTTGAACCTTCAAACATTTTTTAGAAAAGAAATAAATAGGTAATCAAATGTGATCTATAAGCTCTCACGTTTCAAAAAGAACACTGGGTATGTGCAGGTGAAACATTCGACTGGAAATTTTACCAAAATCAAACCATGCAAATGTATGCATTATATATTTTTTTCAGAACAGCTCAGAGGGAATCAGATGAATATAGCGGCAGATACTCAGCACCACCTCGACTGCTACGGTAAAGAGGGGCTGCGTACTCTCTGCATTACGAAGAAGGTGCATGTTCTGATAAACCATATTAGTATAAGGTATATAGTCTGTTTCTTTTCACTACAGGAGTTGCTCTTTACCTTTCTGTTGTGTGTGCTGCAGGTTTTGAGTGACACTGAGTATGAAAGCTGGTCAGCGGACAGACAGAGAGCTCTGGCTGCTATAGACAACAGAGAGGAGCTCATCATGGACACTGCTGTGCAGATAGAAACAAACCTTACCCTGCTAGGTAAAAAAAAAAAAAAGCCCACTTAATAATGTGTGTGAGTGTTATAAATTCTGTCTATAATCATGTCTGACTGTGGAAATGTCTCCTCCTGCAGGGGCGACAGGCATTGAGGACCGTCTGCAGGAGAGCGTCCCGGACACCATCACAGCGTTGCGGGAGGCAGGGATCCAGGTGTGGGTGCTGACGGGTGACAAGCCAGAGACAGCTGTCAACATCGGCTATGCCTGCAGGCTACTGGAAGAAGAAGACCTGGTGATTAACATGAGCTGCAAAAACAAGGTGAGGAGGCCGCTGTCTGCCTCACTGAAGGTTGGCTGGTTGATTCAGAGCCTCTTAACGATGTCAAATAAATGATGGTGCATCTCTTTTAGACCACATGCACATTTTTTTTTAAGTAAATCCCAGTCATGGGATGTTTTTGTAAATGTCAACTTCTTTTCTTTTTTTTTTTTTGCTTTAGGTTTTGAGCAATGCATAAAAGTATTAGTTAAAAGTAAAAGTAATAAAAGTATTTACTTTTATAGAATTTTATAGAAATAAAAATAATAACACTAGTAATAGAAATAATAGGTATACAAATGTGTATAAACCTCACTTTTATGTGCATAAAGTAGTTAAAGCTAGAGGAGCCAAAATCATGGGGAAAAAATGCCAGAATTTGAAAATACACACCTTCCACCTGCAGTTCTCTCCTCTCGGTCCAAATCAAAAGACTAAATATAAATATACATGACCTGATGTCGTTTCACGCCGCTGTGCAGAAGATAAGATACTTTTCCAAGCTTCCGTGCCGAGTCATGGAGTAGAGCAGTAGAGTCACGTCTGAGGAAATCAGCGATTGGTAATTACAGCTGTCAATCAAGTATTTAACCCTCCTACCTGCCTGAAAACGCCTGCGATTAGCTGAAGTCTGCGTCATGGGGTAGATTTTTTTCCCCAGTGACGCTGCAGCTTTAAAGAAATAACCAGATTAACCAAGCAAACTGAACCAAAGGAGGAAAAAAATAAACACTAATAATAATTAGGGCTAGGCAATAAAATGATACTGATAATTATCGTGATATAATTGATATAATTAATGATCATTGTCGTGATATTAAATACTTTGTCTTCAGGCTTTAATTTGTTGACACTGTCAAATAAAATACAAAATGTTTCAGTGAAAACATTCTATCATAGTTGTTTTGAACGTTCTGCTTCTAGATTTCTGAAAAAGTGTTCTGACAAATAATCATGTTGCTTCTTTTTCACCCAGGAGAAAAAAAAAACCTGCCTCTAACCTTTTTTTAATCGTGACAACATTTTTAGCCATATCACCCAGCACTAATGATAATAACAATTACTGTTAACTTTGAACAGGTTTTTTTGAATCGCTACGAAACGTGATTTACAGTTTGATGTTGCATGGTTTTCACCTTAATATTTAAGTTGTTAATAATGCTAATCAGATTTAGGCACTTTAAATGTAAGGTTTGAGGGTTTTATTATGGTCTTTGGGTCTTAGGGATCAAGTTCAGGAGGTTCAGGAGGTTTTCAGTTTAAATGGCCAAACCTTTTTGACCACCTTTACATTTTCTCTAAAGGTCAAACCCTCACATTTCCATCTAAAAAACAGACAAGGTGTCAGACGTGGGGTCCTGCGTCTTAGAGGTCGTTAAAGATCTGGAAGCACAGGGATGAGTCCTTCATAACACCGGGGCCATGTCTAATCCGCCTCGAATAGACTAAAATTACCTGTCGGCTCTTTGCCTCTCTAACAGATACACAGGGAGCTTTTTGGAACAAAGGGGCTGCCTCGCTCCCATCAGACGGGACCATTCACCGATGATGAATGAAGCGAGGTAGCCCCAATACAATAATATGCTTTCATATCTAATTAGCAGTCTAATATTCAGCTCTCAGAGGAAATACCTCTTCTATCATGTTCCATAGAGGAGGCATATTGGCAATGAACTATTTTTATCATCATGAAAACAGTGCAGAGGGATGCACTCCCACAGTCATCACCCTGCCACACCTAATGAAATTTAGCCAGCAAAAGAGAGATTAAACACAAGCAGAATGTGACCCAAGTTTTTATCATGTCAATTTTCTTTTTGGCTAAGAGGCCGGAGTTATTTACAGACAACAATGATGAGTCTGATGGGACCAGAGGCTCGTAATTACCAGAGTCATGATGAACATGACTCAACAGCAGAGTAAAATATTCATTTGCCAGGACACGCACTGTTTCCACAGAGCCTGCGACGACATCTTCAAATGGTTTACTCGGCCCGACCATCAGCCTAAAACAGATTACTTATTTTACTTACGGTGAATTGTGCATCGATATTAAAATGTTCAAAGTGAAGCAAGTAGATAAACTGATTGCAGAAAAATGTCATGAAGCTAATTAAAAAGCAGTGCAGTGGGATACAAATAGGTACGCACTTAAAACACATTACACATAATATCCACTCTTGTCATGGAAGCTAAGCTAGGGGAAGGGTTAGGGTTACAACACAGGAAGAGTAAGACCAATATGCATGTATTAGACCATTTCAAAAAGGAACATCTTCTAGTTTCTGTGTTTAACATTTGGCTGAAACACAACAAGTCCAAACCCTAAGTCTCATTTGAATCCTCTGAATACAGAATGGGACACTTATTATTTGAACATTAAAAAAACACTTACTGAAGACAGTTTTGATTGAAAGACACAGCCCCTAAATACCAACTAAATACCATGGGAAAAGCAAGAAGAGAAGTAATTTGAAGCGATGACGACATTTAGAATTAAATTAGGATTTACAAAAAAAAACACAAAAAAACGAGCTCCTTAGGTACTGGTACTGCTGGATGTGAAGAGGTTAAAAACTAGACACAAATACAGGATTTAGCAACTCTCTTAGAAGTGGTAAAGATTGTAGAAGTGTTTTCAGAATGGAGCTTTACAATTGTCACCTCAGCAATTTCTGTAAAATTGTAAATTGTTTCATTTTGTAAAAATGTGAAACGGGTCAATTTGACAATTGGACAAGGGTTAAACTCTATGGATTTAACTGTGGAGACCAGGTGACAAATGTGAGAATGTCACTGAATTTACAAACGGCAAAGCACATAAGACAACGCAGAAATCCTCACGTTATTTTTGCTAAAGAATTACTAAAAAGATGAAGTGATTATCCAAATTGTTGCTCTTTTGTTTTAATTTCAATAATCACGTTGTTTTGCCAGCTCACATGCATATCCATCCTGGACTGCACTCTGGAGGAGGTGAGGAGATATGTAGAAGACCCCCGTAACGTGGATACGACCCCGGCCATCTCGCTGGTGATTGATGGATGCACCCTGGCCATGGCTCTGTCTCCAGACCTGCAGGAGCGCTTCGTGGAGCTGGCGAAGCGCTGCCGCTCCGTGCTCTGCTGTAGAGTCACACCCTTACAGAAGAGCGCAGTGGTGAAGATTATCAGGGAGAAACTCAAGGTCATGACGCTTGCTGTTGGTAAGACACCTGAAGAAACTGCAAGCACAGTCATACGATGGCGTTTGCATTGGACTGTTCTGACAGTGACATGGAAAGCTTCAAAAGAAAAGCTTCTGTGTAAAGATAGGTTCTGAAATATATTAATATTTAAGTGAACACCTATTAGAATAGCAACGGTAAAGTTTCTCTTTTTTAATTGCGTTCCTTTTTGTCTTATGTAGGTTGTTTCTAGGTTGTTGTTGTTGTTTTGTTTTTTTTTATCTTATTCTTTTCTGATATAAAAACACCAAGAACTGAGAATTTATTACTGGACATTACCAGAGGGTGTAAATCTTCATCTATCCTGAAAAAAAATCCATTGTGATTTATTGTTTTATTTACTGACGCTGATGTTTCCAGTTAGACGTATTTGCTAAACCAGTTTCGACCCTGGCCTCGCCCTCTCAGATCATAAAAAACAACAAAGATAAAAACAGCTTCTGTCTCTCTGGTGAAACTAACCTTCACTCTGCGGCTTCAGGGGATGGGGCTAATGATGTCAACATGATCCAGGCAGCTGACATCGGCATCGGGATAGCTGGTCAGGAAGGGATGCAGGTCAGAACTGACACCCTTTGATTAAAAGATGTGCTCTCCTCCTGATTTTTGAACAGCTCATGACTTTTCTTTGCCACCTGCAGGCGGTCATGGCGAGTGACTTTGCTATATCGCGCTTCAAACACTTAAAAAAACTTCTCCTGGTTCACGGACACTGGTGCAACAGTCGACTGGCAAACATGATCATTTATTTCTTCTACAAGAATACGGTTGGTTTTGCATCTAAAGCGCTGCACTGGCTAAATCTGCACTAATGTCTCATCTAATTACTTAATGTGACCTGCTTCACAGGCCAATGTGAACCTGCTGTTCTGGTATCAGTTCTTCTGTGGCTTCACTGCTACGACCATGATCGACTACTGGCTGATGATTTTCTTCAACCTCTTCTTTACCTCTGCGCCCCCCATAATGTTTGGGATAATGGACAAAGACATTTCTGCAGAGATGCTGCTCGGTGTTCCTGAACTGTACAGGACCGGACAGGGAGCAGGGGTCAGTGAAACTGTCAAATAATATGAAGGAAGAAATTAGACCTCCTTATGGTAGCTTGAAACATTCTTATAAGTATGGATGGAAGCCACAATATGCGATTAATATGTATGTTAATGAGCAGCTAGTTAATGGTTGATATGTGTACCTTAATATATTGTTTTGTTGTTGTTGTTGTTTGTGTTTAGGAATACAGGTTTTCAACTTTCTGGGTTTCCATGCTTGATGCTTTCTATCAGAGTCTAGTGTGCTTCTTCATTCCATATTTGGTAAGAAAAATGTCTGCATTGCATCTCAAATTGAACAAGTGAATTCTCTGAGTTAAACATTTATTTCACTGTTTCGTTGTTTTCTGCTTAAATTTTGCCAACATGTGTTTTTTCTTTCCCTCAGGCTTACCGAGGTTCAGACATTGATATTTTTACCTTTGGAACACCTGTGAACACAATTTCTTTATTTACCATCCTGCTGCACCTGTCGATAGAGATCAAAGCGTGGGTGAGGGTTAAATTGATGGATATCTGAATCTTGATGTGATCACAATGTACAGTTCCTCCAGTGAGCTTTGTTTAACCGCTTTAGTTGCTTTGCATTTAAAATGTAATACATGATTGTTTACACAGCAGCTAGAAACACCTAATACTTATTCCTCACATTACTCTCCGTTTCATTACCGACGGGACTGTTAGTGGTGTGTCTCACTGCGGTTTTGTTTGACTGTTTTCCAGTCGGTGGTTCACTGGGTAATCATGCTGGGCAGCGTGGCCGTTTACTTCATTGTGACGTTGGCCTACAATGCCATCTGCGTCACCTGCAATGCTAACTGGACCCTCCAGAGGCAGATGGTAGACCCCATGTTCTACCTGGTCTGCATCATCACTACTGTGGTCGCTCTGCTGCCCAGGTACTGCCGTGCTTCCTGAGTCCATCACTACGGAAATCCAACGGGGAATACTAACATACTGTGCCTTAGTCTGTGTTATTG
>JAPQRN010000002.1:24298117-24314371 GCA_037367275.1 Coranthus polyacanthus | reverse complement strand
ACCTGTCTGACCAGTCTGGGTATAATCTGTATGAACTATGGAGGCAAATATATCATGAAACCAAAACACTGTGGAATATCTAAAGCTCAATATGTAATAACTCCATTTAAGGCCATTAAACTAAATAATATCAACGACATTAACATTTTAACGGAAAGTCAGTTAAAGATTAGAAATGAGAATACAAGTCTTTTGTGACACAAAAAAAACAAAAGACACATTGTGTTTCACATGAGGGTGTGCCTGACTGAACTGGAAATTCTTGTTCTCATTCTGCGTTAGCCTCATGTTTGATGGTGACGTCTCTCGCATCGGCCTGATCAAGTGACTCCAGACAGGGTCTCTCAGAGCTGTGAGCTCCTCAAACTGTATTCTGGGAAATGTTGGAAATCACTGACTGAAGTTGAAGCACATATGGGTGATTAGTGACAAATCGATGTTAAGTGAAGTAACAGTGAAGATCACGTGGGTTTTGAATAGTCGATGACACATTCGTCTTTAGATACACAGATACACATCAGTGAAGCACTGTGCATTTAGAACATGTTATAAGACAATGTATAAGTACAAGTGGCACTGCACAAAAATGTTTCGTTGCAGACCACATTACAATATCTATGCATAGAAAGAATGATTTATAGAACAAAACACACTAGCCACACATGTAGCTTTAGAGATAAAGCTCCTTTTAAAAAGTCAGGTGATGACAATTGATTGATTGATATAGAGGCTTTACTTCATTTAAAGAGTAACTGTGTAACTGTGGACACACTCTCTCAAAATAACTCAGAGTTTGTAATCCACATGATGTAACCGCACATAAAGTCACATGCTTCTCTGGCACCCCTCCACTCTGGTTTTCTCTTACCTCACCAGGTGGGCATCATATCAGGGAACCATATGCGGCCGAGGTGCTTCGACACCTCGCTGTGGATCTGCTCCATGTTGTAGGTGCTGTCTGGGATGAGCACCTCCTCCATGATTGACAGCTGAGTCAGCCTGCCCCCACACATCTTCACAAACTCCACAAAGCCACTGCAGGTGACTTCACACTCACCTAGACCGATGGCCGTCAAGCTTTTGCAGCGTTCGGCAATACGGATCAGCTCTTCATCTAGTGGCTCCAGGCCGTTGGCACACACCACCAGCTCCACCAGCCGAGGGCAGTTCAGTCCGATGCGCCCCAGCATCTCTTTGCTAACTGCCCGGCCAAAGTACAGGTGGGTGACAGGGGTCTCCTCACAGAAGAAGGTCTCAAACTCCTCCTCATAGAGGAAGAAGTACATGACGATGTTGACCTTGGGCGAGTGTTGGACCAAGGCCTCCCAGCTGCTCCTCTTGATGGTGTGGAAGTGGGTCTGCCTGGGGTTTTCGCTCACCACATCAATGCGCAGGTGGTCCAAGTGGACATGTTTTTCAGAGGAGAGGGCAAGCAGCAGCTCATCACTCAGCAGATGGTAGTTCAACGCCAACTCCCTGAGTCCATGGCACTGGTCTGCCACACATAGGATACCTGAGGACATAGAGAAGTCCCAAGATCTGAAGGTGGAAAACACTGCAGGCATCTTCAAAAACTAAATAATAAGCAATTACCAGTGTTGGGAGGGTCACTTTTAAAATGTATTTCACTACAAATTGCAAAAGACATGCCCTTAAATTTAATTTGTAACATATTCTGTTTTATTCCTCAAAGTCAGTAACGTGTTGATGACTTCAACACTGTCTTACATTATTACTGCATGTAACAGTGTGAATAAATGTACTGGTACCTAACGTGGACTGAACCCAGGAGTCACACTAGCTGCAGGATGAGGACGCTGCAAACAAGCTGATCTGCAGTCAGTTAGCAATGCGGCTAAGCAGGTAGCTCGCCAGGTACAGATACACTTTTGTAGTTTGTTTTAAATTAGGGACTTATGGGAAGTAGTAAAGTAATCCCTTTAAACATTCTATTGATTTTAAGAATAAAACTGTTCTCTGATTACCACCTATTGTAACTGTAGTGAAATACAGTATACACATATTTGGTATTCTAAATACAGTTACATGTATTCTGTTATTCCCCACCACTGGCAATTACCATGTATTTCTTATGTTTCTGAAATGTATTTCTTGTGCAGTAGTCACCAGCTGGGGAGACATGAGGACAGCTGCTCATCTTCAGCAACTTGAGCGTGTCACTGTTGTTGGCAACCAGCACCTTCAGGGACGGGTCATCAACTGGAGTGTCATCAATCTTGATAGAGGACAGTGACTTGGAGTTGACGAACACCACTGTCAGTGCAGACACAAAGTGGGCCTGAGGAGGAACACGCATTGCTGATTAAACCCATATTTCTTTAGTCATTTCTGCCAGACAGCTATGCAGAATTTCATTTCAAATTTTTAAACTAAACTGGAACAGTGACTCATTTTTATGGATGAAATAAGAACACCAGTTTTCAGGTCGATGTGCAAATGTCAAAGAGTGTGACTTATCCAACTGTTTGTGTTGAATAAATAGCGCAGCGGTACAAGTGTTGAGATATGCATATGAAACACGGGCTGTCTCTTACCTGAGACACATCCATGAAGCTGGGTCGTGCTGTGGAAATCAGCCCCAGGGTCTTAATGGTACAGTTCACCAGCTGGGAGAGAATGTCACAGGCCGCCTCTGCAGATTCAGTGCAGCTGTCCACCTGATTTACCAGCAGTGATTCACCATCAGGGTAAAAAAAAAAAATACAAAAACACAGACACATAAAATGAGAGATGTAAAGATGGAGGTGTAAGAATCATGTCATGTCTAGATGTGTTATGTCCATTAATGCCAAGACAGATGGTGCGTCATGATCAATTCTGTAGCAGATGGCTTGGATTGGAGAAAGCGCATATTGTTTTTTAGCTGTGTTGTAAAAAATGACAGCGAAAGAAGCGGCCTTTACCTTGAAGCTAACGTACTGCAGGTGCTGGGCGTGCTTCTTAATGATCTGCTGAATGAGATCAGGGTGAGTGGAGCGCAGGTAAGACGTGGCCGGCTGATTAAGCTCAAACTCAAACCTCCTCCAAAGGTCAGGGGTATGAAAGACGTCATTCCAGCGCCGGCAAACAGAAGACGCCCTGGCCCGGTCTACGAGGGACAGATGCTGGAAGATCTGCAGGACAACATGGTGGGGCAGGTTACCCCAGTCTTCTGCGGGACCCAGAGTGAAGCTGGACGGCCCCTGCTTTAGTTTTAGTCTCTTAGCCCTCTCCTCGTGAGTGGGAAAGGTCTGGCGCTTTGACTTAAGACCCGTCCTTCCCTGTTTCATTCTGAAACAAGTGAGCACATTGAGGCATCATCAGAGATAAGGCATTAGAAAAACAATAATACTTCTGAACAGCCTGAACAAGCGTGCACCTTAAGCACTGATAGTACGTATATCACAATGTGGGAAACAGGGCAGAAAGAGTTGGGAGTCTCGAGATCAGAAACCCTTGTTTTAATCCCACGTCCTTAAAATATTAAAGCAGTGTCGGATTTTCAAAATCAAATCAGTCTGCTTTTAACACACTGGTTTGTCTCAATTAACGAACTACATCAGGAAATCTGCACGATTCTTTATACAACCACTTCATACATCACACAGAAATTCCAAGGCATACGAAACACGAAAATTGTGAAATTTCATTCCTTCCCATTGAGTCATTAGTTTTACAGTGATCTCTCCGTTATACTCCATGTGTTCTTCTCTTTCACACTGACGAATGGTACAGCACCTCTATATTCCATTGAAACAGAAACGTATCGCAATAGTGTAGGACCTGGCTGTTGAAGAATCGTATCATTATTTAAACCTTAAATGCAAGCAAAACTGCATTTAAGTTGCTTTCTAATCATCTCAACTTGAGCCATAGTGAACGCGTCTATGACAAGAAGGCTACAACCGCCGCACGCTAAACTTCATTGAATATTAAATGATTACAAACTCACCTGGAAAAAAAAAAACTTTCAGAACACTTGTTGCCAGTGGTAACAGGTGACGTTAATGCCGTTCCACAAAGATTTGCCCCCAAACTTGTGGAAGAAATCTTGTTCCTCCAGTCCCTGAATATACTGATGTAATAGTATATGCATAATCCAGGCTACACTCCAACCCTCATCCTCTTTGACATCTACACCCATGGTTCACAGAGCTGCAGTCTGGATTTCTTTTCGTATTTAGCCAACACCCTATTAATAGACCTTAATTTTATGTACACGCACTTTAATCCACACTTCTCACTGGGAGAACTTCTTAAACTCCTTTTAAAGACTTTCCAACTCCAGGTTCCACCAGTAATACTGAATTTGAACATTTCTGCTCCAATTAAACGCACATAAACCTATGGGATTACAGCCAATATATCATGCATATATTGTATCATAATACCTTTGTGCCACTAGACTGAATAGCAATTGTGGGTGAGGAAAAACTCACTTAAATGAAGTTGTACGCTGGGTTTTGTGTGTGTGTGTGTTTTTTTTAAGTGGACTGAAAACACCATCTGTGGCGCCAGGTAAACAGATCTGGTTTCTTCACGAACATATACGTATAGGCTACAAGTAGTCTTACAGCACAGCTCGGTCATAAACCAGCTTTTTCGCCTATCGCCAAAGGATTTTCGACCAGCAAAACTGAACGCATTCTTTCAACACAAACCAAAACGTCTAGGAAGCACATTTCACTCACGTGACACGCGTAAAAACGAGAGTCTTCCTCTCTGTTTTCTGCACTGTCGGTGGCGAAGACTGCGTTCACTTGGAGCCATGGCTGGAGACGACCGAGGAAATGCTGGCTGTTGTTGCTGTTGTAGTGGGACAGCAGGAGCGGCTCCCACAATAAGCTCTCCTCGCGGCTTTAGAGACAGCTTGACGGGCGCAACCAGAGCAGCGCCGGGTACACGTGAGTGGAGGAAAACATGGATCTGCCGGGGCTGCGTCTCCCACCACCGTGATGCATCCTCAGTGCGAGAGGGGACGGTGTTAACATGTTAACACTTCGCCGTGTTACAGAGAACGTACACGCGCGAAATGTGTTTCAGTGCCGCGCGTGCCATTATCTTGCGTGACACACGAGCCCAAGTTGCTACGTGCACGCTCACCGAGAAAGTAGGTCAGTGTGTCAAATGGTGTGCGTGGAGTGCGAGCGTGCGCGCGTGTCTTTGTCTAGTTGTGTGGGCAAATGTTTTTATTTGTTTCCCATTTTCAGTGTGAGTCTTTTAAAAATGTGAATGTTTTGCAGATGAAGTTTTAAAGGCCATTATATGTTGTAGATACATTCAATATGTAATCATCTTCTGTACTGTAAAAATAAATTGCATCTCCCGTCTGAGATATTTTAAATACCTAAAATTGCCAACTTATTATGGGTAAAAATATATATACATATATATATATGTGTGTGTAAACTCGTTGTAATTTTTTGCAATATAAAATGGATCTGCAAGTCTTATTGGGTTGGTCTTTTTTTAAACTAAACACCTGAATGTTGGATTTGCTTTTCATATTTCTATGTCTACTCGTGTCCCTTTCTGTAGCATACACTTATTTTGACACTGAAAACAATAGTACAGTTATTATTATTTTTTTATTAAAATTAGAAAATAAAACAGATATTAGGCTACATCTGCACGAAGGCCACTATTAGTTACTGGTGCATCTTCAGTTTAACTTTGCCACTTTGTGCAGTTTCTTTAACACATTTCTGCACATGTACATGCTCTGTATTCTGTGGCTGTAAAAACAATAAGCTGACTCCTTCTGGATTAATTGATTGTTTTAGACTTAAATGATGATGGCCATTCTTCATTTCACTGCCAGTTTGTGGCTACGGTTTGAACAGATTTTACAGACGGTTTTACTAACTTGGCAGCTTTTCTTTGACCTTGTGTAATATAACATTTGCAACCTGTAGAAACGTGACGTAGTAGCAGCTGGGTCATTAAAGACCTCTGTACTGGCACACAAACACACCAAGACCAGAGGCATTCAGCAGTTTGATGTGATTTCCACTAAGCAAATGAAAATAATACTCGAATGAATCAAATCAAAGCAACCATTCACCACTGAACAAAGAAACAACATTAACTTGATCTAATATCAATAACTTACTCAAATAATGCATCTGATGCACAGTCAACTTCAGGAGGTATCACATGCAGATCAGCGTGTTACAGTAAACACACGGAGAAACCGAGTAGGACCTGATCCAGGCCTGTTATTAGTTGAGGTGTGGCCTGACAGGTGAGGCTAAGTTCTGGTCACACGGAATGGGCAGGAACAAGGACCTGTTTGCTATTCATTAATTCAGCCACTTCCTCAGCTGCCAAACATAATTCGCATACCTTCTTTAGGTACGACAGACTACAGGGTGATATCTAGGCTAGTACAGTAAGTCTAAAAAGCAGATCACAATCCTAATTGGGACTGCACGACTGTAAGAAGTAGCCTCTAACCAGAAGAGACAACCTTTATACTGATGGGTAGTTTAATCTACAGTAGTCTAATGCATCATGTTCTACAGGAAGGAGGAGAACAAGAAAAATCAACACATTTGAAGATATTTGGTTTTCCTTGGAAAGAAAAGTAGGCTGTCTTGCCTGATAAATGTAGACGTAGTGGAGAAAAAAATGTAGCCTATAATATTGCCTCTGAGATGTGGTGGAATATAAAGAGGCCATAAAATGGAAATACTCAAGTTCAGGTAACCTACCTCAAATTTGTATAGTTTAAAAGTTTAAAGTGCCTTATATAATGGATAGATAAAAAACACTGAAAGGGATAAAAGACAATAGAGTCAAAGAGATAACGTTGTTTAAAAACAGACTTTACCAGCATACTCTAAAACCTTCTCTAATCCACATATAAACACGTTCAGCGGTAGATATGTCATGATTGGACGATAAGTAGCCCTTCAGGAGTAAATACAGCCTGAGAGGTCGTGTAAAGGGCAACATTAACCCACCGCTGTAGCCATGGTTTCCGTCGCGCAGCTCCTCCTCCCGACGCTGACGCACCCTAGCGCCGCCGCCAGTCACGTCGGCGTGCGAAGAAACAAAACAGCTTGGCGGAGCTGAGTTTAATAATAACAGGGAAAGAAAACTGTTATTACTGCACGCTTCATCATTCATCACAGTCGACACGATGTTACAAAGTGTCCGTTTTGTTGCCTGTAACGTAGGGTTAAAAGTAAAAGGAAGCTAGTTCGCTAGCTTAATTTAGCCACATAGTTAATCAGCCGACGTCAGTAGCTTGTAGCTAACTGGTTACTTCCCTTTTAATAAGGTAAGAGTTTTTCTCTATAGCGTTTCTTAAATTTTCGCCACCTTTGTGTTTTCTGTATCAAGAAAAGACAGATGGCCATAAGCATTCTGAAATTACTTTGTGATTATAGCAACAACATTGAAGTTTTCCGTATTGATTAGCTTACTCAAGCTAGTTGAGAGATACCTGGCTTAAATTTAAAGCATTTTCCACGAGAATCGCTGACAGAAGAGAATCGAGACTGAGTTAACGTTAGTAATTTCATGTAGCCAACAGTTGCTGCGTGCGTTTTTACTTACTTAAGTAACGCTACGTAACTAGCTACATCACTCAAAGACGTGTTAAGAAACTAGCGAGTGATCTGCATTCCGGTGAGTTATTTTCTTTGCCCATATTTGCCTTCTTTGGTATTTCTGAATTGTGGTTTTCACGGTGGTTGTCAGTCCCCGTACCTAGTGCCCTGATTGTTTTCTCTACTTTTAGCCTGTTATTAGCATGGAATTGGTGTCTTAAACTGAATTAGTCACCCATATAAAATGTGAGAAAGCGTCGCTGAAAACGTAAAATACTAGAAAGCTGTGGTCTTGAAGGTTACGTTTAGCGAAGTGACAGTTTATCTGCCTTCATTTTGCCTGAAATGTATTATTTTTTCACTACTTAAGTGACATGTTAGTGATTAACCTATAGTTTTAACGACAGTGACATGTTTCAAGTTTTCATTTGTTGTTGCATGACAATCATTTTTGGTCCTTTCCTGTAGCTCTTGAACAAATAGTCTTTATTTTAGTTTGTCAAGTAAAGAAGACAATATGCAAATAGTGGCTACAGTCAATATACCTCTGTCTCATTTGCCGGCAGTGGTATTGGTTCAATTTGCCTTTAGTTTTTGCTTTAACCTTATTGAAATACCAACAAACAAACTCTGTACAATTTTTTTCCTTCAAAATATGTAGAATTTTGTCAGTCATCATGTAAATCTTTTAGATAAGGAGGCTTTGGAGAGAAAATGGCTTCTATATTTAAGTAAATATAATTCTTCTCACAGGTGTGGTCCCACAGTATTATGTTATTTATTTGACATTTTGAGAGAAGAGATTGCCCAAGCTTTAGGATCCTTTTGCTTTGTTGTCTTTTTTCAAGCTAAAGGCTTGAGATTGTATGTAATACAATACGTTGTTCTTGTTTTTTGTCTTTTAAGTAATCATGACACAGAAAATCAGCCTGTGTTCAGCCTCCATTGGAGTGGAGGGCATGACTTGTGGGTCCTGTGTCCAGTCCATAGAGCAACGCATCGGATCTCTCCCTGGAGTAATACATATTAAGGTGAATGATTTTCAGGTGCATCTTGAAACTTGCTGACTTGCCGTGCACTTGCATGGCTTTTCCAGTTAGGCAACGGGATCTGAAATGGAACCTATAAATGTTGTAAAAGCACTTTTTGCTTTTATTAGAGTCACGTGGACAAGACAGATATCTTTACATTATTGTATTACCAAAGGATTTGTGCCCATTGTAGACGAACTGAAGCTGGAGTTACCCCCTCAGGAGCAACACTGGTCTTAATTACAATCAAGTAACGTCAGTGAAGCCATAAGTGAGGGCTAAATTGTAATAGTTGTGGCCTGCTGTTTTGTTTATTGTGTGTTTACCCCTCAGGCTAAGGTTAAATAGGAAGATAATGTAATCGTGTGTTCCAGAGAAAGCTCTGCCCTTTGCAGGCTGTGACAGCAGGTCAATATGCAGTCTGTTCCCACAGGAAATGTCATACTGTCTGGATAATTTTATGTTAATCTATATAGACATAATCTGGAAGGAGTGAATTGATTTTTCTAAATAAAATTGTCTCATTCATAGCCCGCTCCCATGTCTTCTTCCCAAAAAAAAAGGTTAATAAAACAGGCAGGCACCCTCACTTACTGCTAACCCCCACAGTGGTTTTTAACTTACAGCTCAGTCAAGTGATCCCTTCGTGTGTGTCACATGTTTCCTTCCTGCTGAAGAGAGAGAGTTAAGGGTCAGAATGCTGACGAAACAAGCTGTAAGCTTAGCAAGGGTGGAGGACTCACTTCCCCCCTTGTTAAATATTGTAAACGGGAAAGACAGATTCACATTCACAATATAGTGAAGACTATAAAACACTCACACCCTCACACCCTCACAAACACACACCCTCACACACACACACAGGCACATACACACACTTGTTTAAAATACAGCTGAATATGGTATATTTAAGTCATGAAAGACAAAAAAATGTTCTTGTGAAAAGTATCTGGATGAAATCAGTATAACTGATGACTTACAGGAAGTCTGCTTTGCATGCGCCACTGCTGAACTGTTGAAATAAATAGGGCTGCAGTGATATATTGGCCAAATATTGGTATCAGCAAATATTGGCTTTGTTGACTGCCATCGGCTATTAGCTACTAAGATGTAATTTCACCGATTGGTGTGACCATGGTTATTTCATACTGATTGACGTTGCGCTTATTCAAAGATACAATTGTGTGATGAAGGGCTGAAGGCCTATAAAACAGTTCAGTTATTTTTATAATAAAGATTTATTTGTTTCCATGGCACAAAATGGGGGAAAAAGATAACAAAACAAATTAAATGGCAAAAAAGAAACCCATCGGTATTGGCCTCAGTTATCAGTCACATTTTTATTTTAAACATCAGTATTGATATTGACAGAATCAGTGCATCCGTAGAAATAAGGCTTTTGACATTAATGGCATCCTGAACCTGGCATTTCTTTACTTTCTGTTTGTAGGTGTCTTTAGAGCTGAAGAATGCTACTGTCATATTTGACCAGAGCAAACAGTCTGCAGAGTCTCTGTCCGAGGCCATCGAGGACATGGGCTTTGAATCGAGTCTGTCGGAGTCCAGCAAAACCACACCCGTCTCAGCAGATACCCAGCTGATCCCTGTGTCAGGCCTGACACCTGCAGCCCAACAGGAGGCCTTGGAGAAGCTCTCACAAATTCAGGGTGTTCTGGACGTCAGAGAGAGCCCTGGCCAGATGGGTATCACTGTCACCTTTGTCACTTCCCTGACTTCTGCACAACAGCTGAATGAGGTGGTGGCAGGTGTAACACCACCGGAGATCCCGACACCCAACAGCCCTGTGCAAAAAGGCCCAACCTTGTCCCCATCTCACAGCACAGGAGGTGGGGCAGCGCTTCTGAAGTTGTGCATTGAAGGAATGACCTGCCACTCGTGCACCACCACTATTGAAGGGAAGATTGGGAAACTGAAAGGGATTGAAAAGATCAAAGGTGCCATACTTTTTGTACAACTCTACCAGCTCCTAGTCACATATTATAGTACTGTATGAGCCAGAGGTAATGTTGTAACTCAGTTACTGCAAGTGCCCTTTAAGTTCATGGCTGACAGATGGCACAGTGGGATTTGAGTATGACTCATGAAATCCTTTCAGTGTTGCACATAATTGCATGGGGTGACATAGACAGGATTGTGTTTGCGGAGTGCAGAACTGTCATTGTGTACAATTTGCTGTACATTTGTATACTTTATTCCCAGCTAAACGTAGTATTTCCAAAGCCCATTCCATGGACAAGGTATTACAATAACTCTGCTCAAAGGTGTAGTGTGTAGGATTTAGGGGGGGATCTAACTCCAGAAATGGAATATCATCATAATTATCTTTTCATTAGTGTATAATCACTTGAAAATAATAATCATTTTCCGCCAAATTGCACTGTCATGTCTCTACAGTGGCCCAGAATGGACAAACCAAACAGAGGCTCTATAAAAGGCCACCAGAGATTCTCCTAGATGTTTGGAGGGTGTGGCGAGGGGTATTCAGATCAGTTCAGTTACAGTCTGTGACCTCATGCCAGATGCCACTTAATCCTACACACTGCACCTTTGAATATCATGTAAGAAATTGTTGACATTGAAGCTGAAACACAAGAATTCAGTTTGTGCAGTGACATGGTTTTCCTCAGTGGTTAGGAAATTCGGCATCATCTTAAATGCAGTCACTTTCTGCTCCAGAGTAGTAATAATTTTTCTTTCAATGCCACGTGTGCTGTCTTTTAACATTGTCTTTATTCTCCACAGTTGTTTTAGATGCTCAGGAAGCTACAATTGTGTACCTGCCTTACCTCATCACTATCCAAACAATTATCGACCAGATTGCTGTTGCCGGTTTCAATGCTTTTGTCAAGTCCAAGCCCCGCCCTCTGCAGCTGTCTCCTAGTGAAATTGAACGTTTTGTTGATTCTCAAAAACCAACAGCTTCGTCTCCGTCATCAGAGGAGACAGAAATCTTCATAGACACTATACTTGTCACGCTCAGGGTGAAAGGCATGCACTGTCGCTCGTGCGTTGTCAATATACAAGACAATATCTCTATGCTCTCTGGTGTCTCCTCTGTGGAGGTCTCCCTGGAAAAAGAGAAGGCCTCCATCTGCTACGACCCTCTAAAGGTCACTGTGCCTCAGCTGCAGCAGGCGATTGAGACTCTGCCTCCAGGAAACTTTAAGACTCAACTCTGGGACTCCCCTGGTACTCTCAGTCCTTCACCCAGGCCTGCCTCATCATCGCCTCGACCTACTGGAGGAACCCAGGCCAAATATGCCGTCCCCCAGCCTTGTTTCAGCCAGCCACTGGCATCTGTAGTAAACATTCACATTGAGGGCATGACATGCAACTCGTGTGTCCAGTCCATCGAAGGCATGATCTCTCAAAGGAAGGGGGTAAACTCAGCCAAAGTCT
Source organism: Coranthus polyacanthus (assembly GCA_037367275.1). Taxonomy (NCBI): domain Eukaryota; kingdom Metazoa; phylum Chordata; class Actinopteri; order Kurtiformes; family Apogonidae; genus Coranthus; species Coranthus polyacanthus. The sequence continues at coordinate 24,302,364 of JAPQRN010000002.1, read as the reverse complement.
CTCTGTCTGAACACCAGGGGATCTTTGAGTACGATCCCCTCCTGACAACACCAGAGGAGTTGAGGGAAGCCATCGACGACATGGGCTTTGATGCCTTTCTACCTGGTGAGATGATGAAGATGGTGTTTGTGGGGGATAGCCCACAGATAATCTACAATGTTTTCTTTCTACTAGAATGTTGCCTTAAAGTTTGGTAGGCATTTTTTTTCTGGCGTCACTGAGGAAAAAATTCCAGTTACCTTTCAGCAAGACTTCACCACATCTCTATTTTCAGGCTTTAGAAAATCTAGCCCATGACACAAGATTTTTGGCCAACAGGTCTTTTCAAAGAGGGGGAGATAAAAAATGGGCGATTGACAGCTGTAATGACCTGAGCTTTATTTCACTACGATGGATTTCACGTCACGTCGTCAATCTTTTTAATACAAGCTATGCTTAACTCAGAAGGGAAAACGATGCAGGACAAGGGTGTATTTTTATTTATTTTTTCCCCAAATTCTGATATTTATTTTTTTCCCTGATTTCCGCCTACTGAAGCTTTAATGCTCATGTGCATTTGGGGTACTTGAATTGTATAGGTAAATGTATTCACCGACTGCAGATTTGACTTTATTAATAACTGTATCTCACTCTCCACAGAGACTAATTCTCTGCTGCCTGAGACCAATCCCAGTCTTTCAAAGTCATCGACCCTAGTGCCTATGAAAGAGAAGGATCTGGACGCTGACCTACACAAAGAAACCTCCCTGGGACGCAATGGAGACACGCATTCAAAATGCTACATTCAGATCGGTGGGATGACGTGCGCCTCCTGTGTGGCAAACATTGAACGAAACCTCAAGAATGAACCAGGTCTGTATTTTTAAAGTTCTTTGTATGAACTGTAACTCATGAGTCTGATTCGAAGCTAAATGGAAAATCTTTATTTTGTTCAGGTATCTACTCTGTTCTGGTTGCACTAATGGCCAGTAAAGCTGAGGTTCGTTTTAACTCTGACGTCACCGATCCCATGAAGATAGCGGAGTGTGTGAAAGAGCTGGGCTTCACAGCTTCAGTCATGGAGAACTATGAAGGTTCAGATGGAAACCTTGAACTAGTGGTGAGTCAGCATCAGGCTGCATGGTCATTAATGTTGTAAGATACATTTGTCACAATCATTTATTTTCACAACGTAATATCTATAAATAAGCATTTCCATCACTGCTTGAGAAGAATGTCTTAATACATGCAAACTGCTTTTCAGTAGATTAAATGAATCATCCCCTCTACGATATTTTTGGCCTTTTTCTCTTCTTAATTGCTCCTCTTCACCCTTTTCAGGTCAGGGGAATGACGTGTGCCTCTTGTGTTCACAAAATTGAATCCAGCCTTATGAGAGAAAAGGGGATTATATATGCCTCTGTTGCCTTGGCAACAAACAAAGCACACATTAAATTTGACTCCGAAATTATAGGGCCGCGAGATATCATCAAGCTTATCGAGGTAGGATTATTATTCCTCTCTCTGTTATTTTAAATTTATTCTGCTATTTTTATCGTTGCTCTTTATCTTGTGTTGACATAAAATTATATACATATGAGAAGTAGTCATTTTTACTTTTCGTGGTTTTATTTTAGCAGTTTTTGTACTTTTCTAATATAAGGTGCTTTATCGCAAGGGTTTGAGATTTCATAAATTTTCTTCTTTTTTTTTTTTTGTAGAACTTGGGATTTGAAGCATCTTTAGTAAAGAGGGACCGCACGGCCAGTCACCTGGATCACAGCAAAGAGATACGACAGTAAGAAGTGCTTGTATTTGTGCCTGTTCTGCATGTGGATATGAACACACAAAACCACTTATATACTGATCCTTTCATGGTCTTCTCTGAGACATGGTTAAAAAAGTCTGTCACAAATAACAGGATTAATATTGAGGTACATGATGTCTATAGAACTGATTGTGCAAAACAGGTGGAGGGGCTTCAGTTTATGTCAAATCTACATTAAACTGCTCTTGCATTCATCAGCAAACCAAACTGCTTGGAACTGTCAGCAGTTAAATTATCACTTCCAAATGGTTCAAATAATATTGTGGTCGGATGTTACCGTCCACATTCAACTTCAAGTGAAGCGACCACTTGCCAACCTGCTTCACAATTGAACCTGCATTTACTTGGAAACCTGAGGTGGGACTGGTTATCGTCATCTGTGGAGCCTTTTAAAGGCATTTGTGACCGTCTTTGTCTAGTGCAGCTAATGTAGTCACCAAAGATTTGATCTCCATTTTAACAAAGCTCCTCATAGATTCTCTCTTGTAATGATGTCAGTGATCACTGTGCAGTTGTCTTTGTGAAAAAAACTATAAGATTCCAAAAGAGTAAACCACGCTTCATCTTTAAAAGACACCTGCCACCATCTGTTTTAGCCCATATTTTGTTCTCTACTTTCATAAATGATTTAGGTAATGGAATAAATGTTGCTAAATTACATTTGTATGTGGATGGCACAGTTACTGTATATATACTGCAGCGCTCGTTGTTAAAAAACAAACTGGTTTTAAATTTAGAAACAACTAAATACACGACCTTCACTTGGGTTAGGGTAAATATTTCTCCATTAGATGGTACGTATTGAAAGAGTCACCTTTTATAAATACTTGGGTATGGCTTGATGAAAAGTTGGCTTTTAATGTGCACACTGAAATGGTAAAACTGCTTTGTCTATTTATGCACCGTGGACATGGAATGAATTGCAAAACATCATTTCACTTGAAACACCCCTCTTTAAATGCCTTTTAAAGGTATTTTATGTATCGTTATGAAAGAAACATGTTGCTGCTTTACATAAACCTCTGTAGAGGTGTGAGTTAGCGATATCACCTGTCTTACTTTCTTTACTTTTCTTTTACTCCTCTTTTACCATTTGTCTTATGTTAGCTTTATGTATATAGTGTATTTTATATGTGAAATTGATTTTTTTTTTTTTTTTTAATGGAACTGTTGCAGACATAGTGACCAGGACTCCCTGGAAGAAGAGATCTTGTATCTCAATGAGACCTTCGTGTCTAAATAAAGGATATAAGGAATAGACCTAATTTCCCTGAAACGTTGAAATTATGTTTCGAACATACAGTACATATGGACCGATTCCTGATACTGACAAACTCCATGTACATTTGATTTGCTCCTGAGTTAAGAAGTAGGAGTTCCTGAGACAACTTCACCTACTTCCAAGGTGCATGGAGAAGGGAAAAACTCAAAGCAGAAAGCAAACTTTATTAATGTTAACATTGATGAAGTTGTTTTATATACTACAAGTGCTGAAGTTTTGACCTGCTTTCATTTGCTCCTGAGTTAAAATGCTAAACTAAATAACTAAAATAAAACAAATCCACACTAGCATCTTTGCTCTCTTAGGTGGAGGAAGTCCTTCCTGGTGAGCTTGATTTTCTGCGTGCCTGTGATGGGTATGATGATCTACATGATAATCATGGACCACCAGATGAATGTTTCACATCAACACAACGCCACAGTGGAGGACCGCAACCAATTCCACTCCACCATGTTCCTGGAGAAACAGCTGCTCCCGGGCCTCTCCATCATGAACCTCCTCTCCTTCCTCTTCTGCGTGCCTGTTCAGGTAAATGAGGTGGATTAACCACACTCTCATTGAGCACGATAGGTTTGACTAGTCTGAATCAAATGTTTGTGTCTATTCCTGTCTTTAGTTTATTGGAGGTCGCTACTTCTACATTCAAGCCTATAAAGCAGTCAAACACAAATCTGCCAACATGGATGTGCTGATCGTCCTGGCCACCTCGATAGCCTTCACCTACTCATTGATTGTCCTAATAGTAGCCATGGTGGAGAAGGCAAAAGTCAACCCCATCACCTTCTTTGATACACCACCCATGCTCTTTGTCTTCATCTCCCTGGGACGCTGGCTGGAACAGATAGCAAAGGTTTTTAGCACTTAATGATTATTTATATCAGTGTAACTAAACGCGTATTTTAAATTTTGGCAGTAGTAGTGTTTTTACTGAAAGGCAAATGTCTTTCCAGAGCAAGACATCTGAGGCTTTGTCCAAACTAATGTCTCTACAAGCCACTGAGGCTACAGTGGTCACCCTTGGCAGCGACATGTCTGTTCTCAGGTACTTCTTGCTCTTTCCACTTGTTTTGTTTACACGAACCTTCATATCTTTAGTTGATCTTAGATTACAACACATCTAAATGTTTGTAGTGGAAAGCTCTTGCATAACCTGGACTG
>JAPQRN010000002.1:24269650-24288018 GCA_037367275.1 Coranthus polyacanthus | reverse complement strand
ACCAAACACAGTAAATAGACAATAAGGGAAAGCATTGAAAAATACTGACATGTAAGTGGTGAGAATAATGGGCATGTGGCAGGAATGATAAATGCTGCAGATCTTTTCTGCTGACCCGGAGACACAAAATGACAGAAAAGAGAGAAATGGAAGTCGAAAAAAAAAAAAAAAGATCGGGAATAAGTGAGGGAATGTGAGCTGCAAGCCAGAGATGCTCCAAAACAGAAGAGTTGTCTTCATTTGACTCCACTTTTCTCCAGAGACGAGAGACTTTGGAAAGCAGAACAATGAGATTGTCCTGAGGTGGTGTTGAGCCAAATCAACCATTCCAACAGATGGTGGAATAACAACATACCTGACTCGGTGCATCTCCTCTCAACACATGTCTCCAGTTAGCTTCTCTCCTCGAGGAAGAACTTGTCTTACTGAATTTGTCCCAGGAGTTCCTGCACCGACACCTCGGGGATACAAGCTTTTGAATCCCACTCCAACAAACGTACACGGATGCTCTGTCTCAGCTGCTTTTGTCATTCAGACAACTCAATACGAAATTCTAAAGTTGTCTGAATGACAAATCAGGTTCTTCTGCTCCAGAAACAATTGATTATTCAGTTGATTTGATGAGCAACATGAAACGACCTGCAATCTTTTTGATAGTAATTGGCATTAATCAAGCAAAAACTGCAAAAAAAACCTATTTTCTCTGTTTTATATCACAGAAAATGAAATATGTTTCTGATTTTGGGGGTGGTAGTTAAACAAAACAAACGATTGATTTAGTAGACAACATAAATAATAGATTAATAAAAAAATGTCAACAGATGGAATTATAAAATGTATTATAGGCCACGCTGACTACAGCAGTTAGTTTTTGTTTGCCTGAGTGATGATCAATGCTGTTAAATCAGTTGAATAGACCAAAATCATGTGCTAAAAGATGACTGTCAAACAGTGACAAAAAGACAACTGACGCAAAGCAAACATGGCAAACTGACAATTCCTCTGAACATCTGAGGTCTCCAAACACAAAGATAAATTAACAGAACGCTAGATAAACAAAACCATTTGTACTTCAGCAGAAAGGACAGTAAAAATAATAAAGAAACTCTTGCTTTTTCCAAGAATCTGGAGTCTGGCTTTGATCTGGTCGTGTTTAATGGCCCCATGTCTCCCCTGTCGAACAGCGTGGCTGGCTTTACTGTCCTGTGGTGGCTTTAACATGTATGAAAGAACAGCACAAACAACAGCTGAATGGATCGAATCAAAGTTCATAATGAAAAGGATGGATACCATTCAGAGAGCGAACGCACTGTACGGAGGAGGCTTTGTGTTCTTCAGAGAGCCATCCCCAGAGAGCGACACAAAGACGAACAACATCGATGTTGTCTCCTTGAAACTAAACGGCACCAGAAACAATCATGCGGACCAAAGAGAGTATAGACGTATGGTTCAGGTTTCGCGGCGCTATAACGCAATGGCATGTATGCGCACAAACATACAATAAATAAAGAAATGCATATAGTGATCTGCTCTCTTACATCTTCTGCAACAGAGAGATCACAAACTTGCTTTGACAATCAGTCAGCAGAACATTTCATTGGAGCCAAGTTGTGGTTTTTTCCATCAGGACCAAGTTTACTAACAGGGCTTCCTATGCCTTTGTGCTCCCACAAATTTGTTCGCGTCACCGTCACCACCACCATCGTCATCATCAGCCCTCCAGAACAAAATGTTAACAACAGCAAACAACAGAAAGAGTCACTATGTTGCCATCTTTTTGACTGGTCTGTCATTGATTGTCCATCCTCACGTCTCGCTCTCCTTTCCCCCTGCGGCGACATGTAATTCAGTTAGGGAGAATGTAGCCAACAGAGGGAGGCCCGATGTATGGAGCGAGCCGAAAGAGGCGAGGAAGGATGAGTAACAGAGAAAGGTGGAAAGGTTTTCCAACAGGGTCAGAGGTGTGTGAACGGTCTGGGAATGTCCGGTCAGGGGCAAACCATCAGCACAGATGGACAGAGCATGCAGCCACCTCTCGGGGCAAATGCTGCATCCTGTTAGCACCAGAAGAGACACAGCTAGTGCCAGAGGTTAACACAGCAGGGGTCAGAGGTCAGGAGGCCGTGTGACCTCACCTGCCCTTCTCTTCAGTTCCAGCCAGTGGAACAAACCTGTTCCAACGCCTGAGGACGGACAGACACAAAACATGCCACGCCACGGCTGGAAGAGGATCCCTGCTGCGCTGCAAATGTGCACCGGTGCAGGAGTGATTGCGCTTTTACAAGGATTTGTTGGTATGCTACCCTGAGGAGGTAAAATCACAAAGATTTTTTTGTGTGTGCACGCTTTTGGTTTGAATTTTCTCCCCGTTTCAATACATTTGTATCCGGGAGGGGTGTGTTCTCAGTTTCATGTGCATGCAGGAAAAAAAAAGAGTTAATGTTTGAAGTGTTCCTGGAAAATATCATTGTAAAATATCTGCTGATATATTTTATTTGCCTTTCTCCTTCTGGGGCCTGTTTGAGTACTTCTAAAGGAAGCTGAAGAAGCACTGTATTCTCTAACCAGGGATTCCCACCTGCTGGGCATAACACATGTAATTGAGGCTCCTGACACTTTATAGGAGTCAGAGGATGAGCTCTAAAGTCAGCTGACCCGCAGATGTCTCTCTGTGGTGTTGGCCGACTGAGAACCAGCTCTGAGCTTGTAATACGTAGGAGAAAAGTGAATAAACACAATTCTGGATTTAAAAAATGACGTGTAAACGTGATGCTGGAAGTATTCATCTGTGTGATTCAATATGTGTGTTTGCAAACACACATTGCCTGATGAATCCATGAAGTCCAGATGTGTGAAATCCAACTATTCCCAAGAAGTTCATCTTTGATGTGAGTCACCGTCCACACATCTGCCCGTCTCTCCCCTTTCTCACCAACGTGGGCCTGCTGATGTCGCGAGTGCCGTACCATGTGTCAGTTCAGGGCCCCATAGATAAATACAAAAATAAACAAGCGGCCCAGCTGTCAACCAGACAATCAAACTCCAGCCAGCAAAAGATCCCTTTCATCACAACTGCTGAGGACATGCTCTCGCAGGAGACCAAAACACAAAGACAGTGAGACGAAAAGAAAACATAGACGTGAAATGAATGTAGAGAGGAGAAAATGAAAGTTTCATCAAAAAAAGTGACAGCATGTGCTCAACAGTAGAGGATAAAAGCATTAGTTTAATACGTACTGATGGATTAATTCACTACACTGCAGAAACATAGATCACATTTTGTCCACTGGGTGCTGGAGATGTCAGATATCTGCATGTTAAAAACAGACGAGCTTATGAAAACTAAGGTCGTGACTTTAATATCTCCGTAATTCACATTTCATTTCTAACTCTCTCCTTGTGGTTGACACTGGGGACGCACTGTTATCTTTGTTCTTTTCACTTTGAGGATTCTTATCAAACTAGAAATCAGGGTCCATTCGCTCTGACAGGTCCTGAGGTGAACACCGGCTGGGCTTTGTGTTGTGTTTAGTGATTAAACACCCCAAGCTGTGGCTGCGGTCGACAGTATTTTTAAAATGACACTGTGCAGGCATTCTTAAGGGTTAAATATTGGCCTTTCAGTCAAATTCCAACTCAAAACAAATGAATAATGCAGATTTGAGTGCAGAAGTGAAATGGGTCCAATCGTTGTTTATCAAAGTTCTGTGATGCACGGAGACTTTTTAGGACTGAAGGCAACCTGACAGCTAGTTTTAATTTACTATCCTTAATGAAAACCTCTTCAGCCTTTGACCGCAAAGTATTTTATGTGGCTTGTACAACAACGACAACAAAGATGAATAATTTACTCTGGAATTCCTCTGTTGGGCTGCCAGACAAGACAGGGGCACTAGAGCTCAAGGAAATCCAGGATGAAGACAAGGCTGCTGCTTCAGAAACAGAGAGAAAATTGTGAAGTATTTGTTAAAATGCTATTATAAAGCATAGAGATGACACTGCATGATGTTGAATAATGAAGCGTAAACCGTAAAACCACAAATCTCCTTTCTTTCCGTCACATTGTCTCCTATCTGTTGTAAAATCGTCTGGCTCGGACAGTGTCTGCTGAACCACAGAGTAACAGAGAAGCACGGAGGCAGAAAATAGATGCATCAGCTCCATCTAAACACGCTAATCATTATTTAAACTGTATCTTCCTCCCAGAAGTCTGGCCAAGCTTACTGGAATTAGCCGAGGCCGAGGAAAACAAAGTCAATAAGAGTTGCAGAAGGTTTTCATCAGGAAAATAACACGTGAATAATGTGAACAAATATTAATAACTGTCCCCATCTTTTATTTTATGACGGATGAGAACAATGGAAACCATTGTGTTTAGGGAGGAGAAGGTTTACACCTCTAAATCTGGGACTCACTTCCAAAATGGGACTGGTTTTATGATCTGCATCTGTTAACCACTTTGAGTTCATTATCTTGTTTTTAAGTCAAACTAACAAAGCAGACGTTTTCGCGAACAACTAGAGAACTGTCATAGAGTACCTAGCCAGGAAGAGCTGCGTTTGATCAAATCTGAGCATGAAAAAAACAAATACAAAACACTTACCTTGCTTATTTCGCTTTTTTTTTATTGTGTTTTTCTTTTCGCAGTCTCGAGGTACTGTCTGCAGCCAATCACAACATCGAACACGCACAGCTAACCTATCAAAGCCTGTGAACCGAAAAATGAGTCCACTGGAAAAACTAAACAATCTGGCTCTTTCAGGTAACATCATCATTTGCAGGGGAAACGTATGACAGGCAATTATATCTCCCCCCTCAGAGGAGGACAGCTACGAGAACACCAGAGGGGATACTTTTCAGTGTTACACAACAGTGGAGGCTTCGCATTAAAATATCTAAAAACGACAAGGCCTGTGTTATGCTTTTTGTCCACTTGTGTACTTACATTATATCAAACGTTTCCAACAATGACCAAGTCGCCTGTAAGTGGCGTCATGTTCCCTTTATGGGGAAACACAGTAACCACTGGATAGTAACAGTAACACTGCACTATTTCAGGCTTTTTTTGATTTGCAGTAATACTGTACAGAGCTCACTTATTGATCATTTTACAATATCAATTGAGGTTACTACTACAATGTGCGTCCAGTGGCTCATGCAGGACACCAAAGTAATGCGTACAGTAATGTAAAGTTAAATGCTAAGCTACAGTTAAATAAGTGGCCTCATCTAATGTTAAGTTAGCGTTTAACATGACTTTAGTTAGTACGACTTGCCGCTATTTCACTAGAATGGCATAACATAACGTGAATGTATGTCACTATATGTAACTTTACCCATGTTCATCAAGCTGCATCTTTTGTTATCATTTTGACTGAGACATATGTCTGCTTTTGAAAGGTAACGTTTTTATTCAGATTTACTCTAAACAGCACAAAGAGTCCACATTCCCTGTTTTCCACATCAGCCCCCCCCCCTCCCCTCCAGCCCCTCGGGTGTGGAGTTAGTTAACCATGCTTGACAGGAGCTCAGATCAGGTGTCCCCCTCTCCCTGCTGGGAGGAGGCGCGGTGGAGGTGACCTGTAGCCTGAACAGGAGTCGCCCGACAAGGGGATCAAACTGTGGCACATGCTCCTACATCACCCTGTACTCCACCGGGACGACAACACACATTCATCTCTGACACTTGGGGCTCAAGCCTCAGCTGAGCTTGTCTAAAAGGATTACACTGGTGGTTTATCAGGTTTTAGACAACGAGCTGTCGATTTATGTCTTTATTCAAGAGCTGGCTGTTTTCCAAAGCATACCGCGAATTTTAAGCTGATTGTCAAACTCTGGGGGCCGACCGCTCCGTTTTATGCACCTATTCACATAATTCACGTGGGAGTTTCTAGTGTTTCAGCCGTTTCTCTGCATTTCAGCCGCAGATTGGTCCATAATGCAAACTGCAGAAACAACAAAAACCCTCAGATCGCTTGTCTTTAATGAGCAGAGACGTGCATAACACAGAGTTTTTCACAATCAAACCGACGTTCATCTTTCTATAGTATTTCACGTCTATAACACAATCAACAAAATAGCACACATCAAAACAGGCTCCAGCTATTAATGCAAATCAGGCAGGTCTGAAACACGTTATGTGTCACTGAATACATGTATATATGTAATAAAGCAGGCGGATCGTCAGTTCTTTTTAGATTTAAGTCCCCAAAACTTTTGGTTTTTGGTGGATCTGGCCCCAGGTCAGGGTCTGTAGCTGATGTAGCTTCAGTGCAATCTGCACGATCTAAATCTTGGCGCTAGACTTTTGAAAATGAGGGATTTTCAGTACATATCAACGTGCATTTCACTGATCTGTATCTGTTCAGTGTCTGTATCAGCTGCTTTGTGACATTACAACAGAAAATGTGGACATGTATGCATGATGTTACTGGAAGTGATTCGTCGATGATTCGATCTTGGCAAAATTGATGGTGATTTGATACAGTTTAATGCCATTTTATTCTTGACATCAATCTGATGCGAACACAAATTAAAATGTGGTGAGTGATGAAAAACAGTAACTTAGCGTGTGTCCTCTGTCTAAGGAAAAGACATTTGGACAAAGACAGTGCAGAGTGCTGCAGGGATTACATACTTTTTAAAGCCAACCTGGAAGTTAGCACCACCCCAGTTCCCTCAACAAAAAGCCACAGAGATTTTTCCTTCGGCTTTTGGATTATTGAAGAGAATAAGGTCTGTGGCAAACAGAAGTTTATGATACTTACATGTTTTGCTCAGCAAGACAGTCTTCACAAATGAAAACCACTTTTAGGATTTTTGAAGCCTAAATGCAATTGTCAAAAGTAGAACGCTAACGTTAAGCAATAAACAAACTAAAACATGGTCGCATGACTTCAGCATCACCACCACTGAACTTCCAACTTGTAATTCCTCAACTTTTCCTTTTAACATAACCTGAACTGGCTGTGATTGGATAGTTTGTGAGACAACATGAGGCTGTAAAGTCAGACTAGTATTTAACTGTTACGCTGCTGGAAAAAACTGCCATTAGAGCTTAGACTTTTTAAACCCAGGTTGAAATCATTTCTCTTTCCATGTGCCCATGATTGAACAATCAATCTCTTATTGTTTAGGGACTTTTTCTTTTCCTCTGAATGTTCCTCTTTAAATAAACTTGCCTTGTGAAACGATGAGTTCAGTTCATGATCAGCGTGATGACGTTTAATGTGTTTAGCTCTTTATTAGCAACCGTCTATTTAAAGACATAAAAGTTTCGAAATACACGAGTGGGATATTTAACTAATGTATGCAGCAGAACAATACATGAAAATCTCTTAAGCTTGTGTGAATCATGCAACAAACACCCACTGGCTTTGAACAGGAACCGGGTTTTTAGACTCATTTCCTCAGGACTCTATTATAAAAGACACAATAATATCATCTTTATACGTACGACTGATTGGACCTTTAAAGACTCCAGTCAGGTATATTCACAATATATTATGTAACGTACTGCTATATATTTACCGGAGTAATGAATCTTAGGTAATCGTGCATTAAAGCAGCTTGTGAAAGACTTCTCTCAAAGTCAAAGTGCACATAAAGTGAAGGAGTGAAGTTAAAGAGGGGAAACAGGGAGCACTCACTGACATCAGCCCCTTTGGCTCAGCTGCCTTTGGCTGAGGATGAACAACTCATTAAAGTGAATCTGGCACTTTTTTGGGTTACACTGACCAAACACTCCTCTTTTTTTTTTTTTTTTTAACCACTCTGCGTTCCTTCATCTTTTCCCCTCGACGACCCACATTTTCCTGTTTTACCTGCATTTTCCATCCTGCCTTTTCTTCCTCGGTTCTCGACATCGTATTCCCTTGCTCGCGCTTTCCCAGCTCTTGATCTAACTTCTCCAACATTATTTCTCCAACACTTCATTGAATTTGAAGGGTAGCACACACAGCTGCTCTGCACATTAATAACGCATCGCTCAGTGACAAACAAACGATACGAAACACTTTAAACTTGATACTCGCCAGTGAGAAGAGTTTGTGTATGTAATCAGGTGGCAACATACAGCATGTCAGACACATCTTTTAGCTGAAGAGAGGGGCCTCTTTTATGGTCTTAGTGGAGGTTTCTGATGTAACAGAAAGACCAAAAGCCTACATGTAGGGAGCAAGACGGACAAGCTATAAGTGGGGCTGTGTGCAATGTTTAAGGAAAGCCCAAGTTACTGTACAATTAGTTGGAAACAAATTGTGCTGTAAGTTGAAGGAACAGCCTGTAATAAGAGGTAATGGACCATCTGTCCCTGTTAAATAAAGGCAATACATCACCATCCGATCCCCTTCCAGCCTGTTCTCTTTGTAGTTCCTGGAAGCGATATGTCATCAAGTACCTTTAGTGTTAGACGAGCGAGGACCAAGGACTCTTAATCAGAGAAGAGTGAGCGGCTGCCTCCGTGTTTGACCATTTATTGGCACACACAGAAGGCACACATGTAGACAGTGTTGTGTTGCAGCTGGGTTCAATTCACAGGCAATGTAATCAATTCATAGAGGGGATTTTCTCCCCTCACAGAGCACAAATATTGACGCACATTTGGCGCGCCGTTGTCAAATCCAACTTATTACAAATTGAAAATGAACGCAGCTTCGTTAGCAAATGGCCCGCGGTTTGAAATTATGGACCGACTGCTGCCTCACACGCTGCCCACTCACAAGAAAAAGCCGCTGCTCATATGTGTGCAAACCTTTTCGGTCCGTTATTACTTCCATACATACCGTGAGGTATGAACACACACACACACACACACACATTACTGTCTTCATGTCCTTGCATGACCAGCTGGGATGGCGTTTCATTTTGATAGTCATCAGAAACTTTGCCAGAGGAGCCAGAAACTTACAACAGACCTGAAATCTATTACCACATCTGATAGCATAATACTGCATTAAGCTATGCAACATATACCTCACATACTATTGACACTGGATGCTATTCTTTCTGTTAAATCTTTACTCATTATAGGACAATTTAATACAGCTGAAGGAGGAAGTCAGGCCAGGATATTATATGAATAAATATGACTGTGAAGAACCTGATGACATGAGGAGGAAGAGGGTTTAATGAGCGCGGGTCCCAGAGTGAGACTAATTTTCTCATTTGGGTAGTGGGTTGAGATTTACAGAGCCCCTGAGCATAAAGGGAGTGTCAGGCTGTGTAACAGGTCCATCAGAAAGCAGTTGGGACTCCACCCTCCAGATACACACTTTTAGTGTTTTACACCCCATCCGTCAACGGCGAGGTCTGTCTCGATGCCAGACACGGAGCAAACATTTCTGCACAAATCGGACTGAAACACCGTTACACCTGACTTTTGCTTCCGCTGTTTATCTTTGTCTGTGTTGTTTTTTCCTTTTTTTACCATAGTCTGTTTTTTCCTCTTCAGCTATGTTTCTGTTCTCATGTTGTGATTGCTGTAAGTGAATTTCCACAAAGTGGGTACAGAAAAATCCAAAGCATTACATACGTATAAAGAAATCCAAACATGAAAGTATATACTCAAAAACGTGCCTTTAAAGTGGCAACGTACTAGTACTAGTTACTGTTCTTAAGTAGAGTTTTTAGGTATCTGTCCTTTATTTGAGGATTTATTTTCCTGACAACTTTTTACTTTTACTCTCTACACTTTCTACTCTTCAAAACAGGCCTGTTACTTGAGTATTAAAGCGATATTGATTGTTTTTATTTTGCTTATTCTGCATCGTGTGCCACATCCAGATCAATTTCAACCTATATGGAGGGAACAGAAACACATAAAAGCCCATCTTGTTACGATAAAAAACTCCATAAAAGACGTCTCAGTCTCAGTTCAGTTTGGTTAGAAACATTCGATAGAACTGTTTTTCAAAGGGCTACTTTTTACTTTTACTCTTTGAGTTCGTTTCAGAGCCTTTTTCACTTGTACTTGAGTAAAGAAGTATTTTTTATACAACTTCTACTTGCATAAAGAATGTGTGTACTTTTGCCACCTCTGCTTTTACGTCATGAGGCGTTTCTGCCTTGTACGATATTTTATAATCTCCTTTGTTTCTGTTTGATTTGCCGTGTAGCTGTGCATAAAACCTCACTTTTCGCTGCCTGTCCCACCCTTCTCCTGTCTTCTCTTTGTTTCCCTCTGCCTCCTCCTGTCTCTACCTCAGGTTTAAGGATAATGAGCAGAAGGTCAGATCATGTTTAGCCTTTTCACCTGACGTCTCAGTGGGGAGCTGATTGCTTCTGACATGACACCACGAGGGAAGTCGTGAGAGAAAAAAACACGTTGGAACAAGGCCACGCTCTGGATTCCTTACATTGTGTGACAGAAACAACATATGGTTATGAATAGCTGCTGAGCCAATGCATCAGTATGAAGTCGCCGGGGTTAATTGTCCTTTCCGATGTTTTTCTTTGTCTGTCTGCTGTATAAACACAAATGCAATTATGTGTATGACGGGTATTTTGTTTTCCCTGTCAGCGCTGTTACCTTCATACAATATCTACACTTTATTAACAGGGACCTTTTGCCTCTTTTGAGCCGCTTACATTAAGGAAATGAATGCGTTCCGTGCCACTACTTTGTACAGATTTGTGCAAGCAGAAGATTCTTTAATGTGCAATTTTACAATCGCAAAGAAATGCTTAAATGATGCAAAAATGTTACTGTAATAAACCGTTGAGGCGAGTTGTCTCGTTTTGATTGATGCAGATGTAAAAGCAGCTTGAGTAGTAAAAACCCTTGAGTCTCATAACGAAGCGAAAGGGGTGAACGCTGACCAAAGAAAAAGCCTCACTTCCCAACTTTGCGAAAAGCACATTTTAGCCAAGTGAGCATCAGCCCGTTTTATGAGAGCTCATTATCTGCGCTTCCAGGTTCGGTCACAGGTGACGTTCAGCACGGAGCTGCCTTGGCTCAATCAGAGATCAATCAGTGGAGACATTTGGATGTAATGTAACTAACAAGTGTCTTGGATATCTCCTGCTAAATGTTGTAAATTGTTTTTTATGAGGAGCATTGGCCGACGAAGCGAGCAATCACACACAGATGGAGCGTCTTGTGCTTCGTCCAAAAGTGAGAGCGCTTTGGCATGAAATTCCTTTGGACTAAAAACCCCCGTAAAAATTACATGTCCCAATAAAAACGTGCCACATACTTTTGCCACACACAAATATTGTAGATTGCATAATTTTCCTCCATTATTAGATGAATGAGTTGAATGTTTT
The DNA here is from genome assembly GCA_037367275.1 of Coranthus polyacanthus. Taxonomy (NCBI): domain Eukaryota; kingdom Metazoa; phylum Chordata; class Actinopteri; order Kurtiformes; family Apogonidae; genus Coranthus; species Coranthus polyacanthus. The sequence goes on along the minus strand of JAPQRN010000002.1, from coordinate 24,276,753 downwards.
TGTCTCATTTATTTTATTGGCTTCCATGTATCTAGTTGGAGGACCTGCGTGAAAATCTGATCATGTTAAGGTCATATTTCTGCAGAAAAAGAGAAAACTCAACAAAAGAAATGCTGTGAACAATTAAGCTCAACTTTTTTTTTATCCGCTTGTACTTTTCGTGAGTATTTCTACCATTTCTTCTCTACTTTTAAAAGCAAATGACAATATTTGAACTTGGTAACTTTTCAAGAGAAACGCAAAGTACATTTTCCTGATACTTTTTTAAAGATGAACTTGAAAAGGTATGCTGTGGTATTACTACTCTGGCTGAAGTAAAGAATCCGAAAACTTCTTCCACCGCTGCCAACTTACAGCACACAACATCGAGTGTGGAAAATCCAGTTATCCATGCACATTATTCTGCTTAAAGCGATGCTTTAATCTGGCAATAAAAGCTACTGTAGCAGTGAGACAAATGCTTGCTTGAGGATACACAGCATCAAGAAATAAAGAAATAAGATGCTTGAGTTTCTTTTTCCACTTACACCCTGTGGCTTTTTACCCCTTTCGTGAGTTTATGAAAACTTCAATACATATAATTCATTGTTTATAAAAGAGATGAAGACATTAATAAAGGGCAGATCGCTAATTAAAACCTCTTTTCATCCCTTTGTGTCTCATAGATGTTATTCCCTCAGAGTCTGTGGGTTTTGCCTTTAAGCGTAGACAAGAAAGTCTTCCAATTAGACAAACCCAATTAGCATGGTTACTATAAAGCTTAAAAAGAGAAACAACAACAAAAGAGACCCCTATCATCTCTCTCTCTTTCTAATAAAATATCATTTTAAATTCACTTTCAGAGCTCCTTCCTTTTATTGTGGTTCAATTTTCTGCAGAGATGTTTAGTAAACAGGCTGATGAAGCTAGTAGTGGTTGTATTTAAAGACAGCAAAGCTCAACACAAACAAAAGGCAACGCTCACTGCAAAACGAAAACAGCAATACGATGCATTCATAAACATAAACCACTGCCGAAAGCTTGTTTACTGAGAGGGGTTGGATTTCCTCAAGGATATCCAAGGATGCACATGATGTAAGACTGCAAATGCTCGCCCCTTTAAATCAAATTAACAACTTTTTTTTTTTTCACATGCATGTGAGGAGAATTCATATTTTAAAATGAGGCCAGAAAGTTGTCTTTCTGAAGGCTCTTTGTGTGCCTTTCAGTCGGCGCACTGGGAAAGTCTGGTAGGATTCATATAAACTCTATGAGCAACCAACTTAATAAAGCACAGGGACGGGTCTGTGAGAAAGAAAGTAATCACTGATGAAGTGAATGCATTTGTACAAAGGGTAGCTGTGTTTTTCATTTCGCTGGATTGGAAGTGCTCTCATCAGATGGTACTTTGCTAAACGTGTGTATTTTGGAACGGGGAGGAATGATATAGTGACACAAATACAGTATCATTTGGCGGTGTCATTAAAGTACGTCATGTAAAAAGATAAAGACGGCTGCCAGAGTTTGTGATTTCAAAAAACACTCAAGCTAAACCCTCACTGTTTAGAGCTGCAGCGGGCGTGTTAATCCTGACACCCACAATGTGGCTTTGTGGTCGATACCAGGTCTACGTGAAACCTGGACTATGTTTGGCATAAGGAAAAAAAAAAAAAAAAGAAAAGTCACACACCAACACACCGTGAACCTCACTCTCATGCTCACATTTCTACTCCTTACCCTTACCACACACGCACTGACACACACACACACACACACACACACACGCTCGCTGGCCGTCGACATGTGAGCTGAGGCTTGTTTGTGCAGAGCATTCCTGCATGACGCTTCCTCGGCACATTAAAGAGCCCCCCCATCAGGCCAAGCTGTGCCCCCCCAGCACGCATCCGTTAGGCCAAGGGAGGGGGTTCTATTTGCTTTATAGTGTTTGTTTTGATTCTACAGTCGGTATCCAATCGCGGCTGCAAGTGCAGAGCTCTCAGTTTGTTGTTGTACTGTATGCATGTCCTTTTGAAGTGCCGGGAAACCAGGCGAACTTCCACTGAGAAGCAGCGTCATCAGACTTTGTGCTACATCGACATTAATCCAAGTTCCAACGCTTACCGACTCTCACCTTGTAGACCCAAGTCTATAATATATAATATAATAATACATTTTAAACTCTCAAGTAGTGATGGGCAAAAAGAACCTTTTTTTTTTTTCCATGACTGGGCCTTCACATAGGATTATCGCTTATTCTACTGTGTGGAGTACACAGAATATAAAACCGTTTTAATTTAATTTTATATATAATGAAGGCTGATAAATAGGGTTTGCTTGGCCCCACAAAATGATACAAAACATGAAGGAATCAGCATGCATGGAGCTGTTGCATTTTTATTGTACAAACTGCAACATGGTTGAAACAGAATGTGGAGTTTGTGCAGGAAGCTAATTTGTATATTATAATGGTTCATCTGGTAAACCACGAGACAAAAATATCCTCTTCTTAAGAAGCAGCAGTGACATACAGGGTGACATGTAGCAACTGAGCAAAAACAGACACTGGGTACTACTGCTCGGTTCAGGATATTTTTGCTTACACAGGGTGCCATGTAACTAAAATCCTATGTCACTACAATCTCACTGCAGCCACATATCAACTGACTTTCATCTCGGTTTCATCTATTAAAGGTAAAAATGCCGGAAGGAAAGTGTGGATAGCTTGTGGTCATCAGATCTGTTTACAAGTCAGACACATGTCTGAGACGTCTCTATCTGTCTAAACACCCACACAATCAGACTCCAGATGTACATGATTATATTTGTCACCACTTGGGTCGCACATCAGATTTAAAGTGGTGTTGAAACCGGCGATGACACATCCTGAACAATTATCTCTGCGTGCTGCAATTGTCCCAATTGACAAAGATATGACGAAGCTCTGTCATGAATGAGTCAGTGCAGGGCAGACAGAGGAAGGTCTGGAGACCACCACCCACCACCCCTCCTCCTGAAACCCAGCAGAAGACACCCTGAACTCTTGACTGCACCAGCCCCAACCACAGGAGCCTGCCCCGGCTAAGATGTTTGAAAGATAAGGGGTCTTCATCACTCGTGTCTCCCTGTTGGGACATATACCGCAGCCAGACCGACAATGCACGCATCAGGAAATGCTTACGAATGCGTTATGCACTCAGATTCACAAACAGGCACCAACATAAGTGCTTTAATGTTGTTGTTTTTTTATCAAATACACAGCAGAGAAAATAGTCTGCTTGTACTTTTTGTAATTGCCACTTCCTCAGACGATTGAAGGGGTAAAAAGAGTATTTTTAGACGGGGTGACTAACTGGAGAGTCACTGTGTGAGCAACTCTGACTAGAACAGAAAATAAAAAACATTCAAAAAGATGTTAAATACATTGCAGGACCGGTTCAATAATGTTTTAGCCAGAGAAATCACTTCCACATGGTGGACTCCGAAGAGTCAAAACAAGACTGTGATTAATGATATTTACTGGCAGATTGTCAATGTGCGTACAATATATGCACCACAGTTACTATGTGCCCCCAATTCATACCACAGCAGGCGCGACTGATGGAGATCGTACATTCTCATGTGTTGAATGCCTTGACAGTGCGGTGGGTCAACACAGGAGTGAGAAGCGGAGAGGCCGTGATTGGGAAATTGGGAATACATGGCAGCGTGATGAAAAGAAAGACTGGACGAGATAGAAGGAGGGAGAACCTAAAACCACATACCTGAGATGGAGCGAGGAGGACGAGGGAGGCGGGACACAGCGAGACGTCATCACGAAGACATAAAGGAGGGAGAGAAAAAAAAAAGAAGAAGGCGGTTAATGGCAAGGAATAACAATAAAATGAATTCAGCAGTGTGTGTCTGTGTCTGTGAGCTTGCATAAGTATATGTTTGCATATGGGGCATAAGATTGGAATCCTCCTGAGCCTTTTCACGGGGCCAGCCAGCGACATACTGAGCTGTCTACCAACGTCTCAGCTCTCCAATCAAAATAAACCTCCTGCAAACCACGAATCACACACACACACACACACAGTTGTACTTCTGCACTTGTGAGGATCCTCATTGATATTCATTCATTCCTCAGCCACCAGAGCTAAGTTTAAACATCACAGCCACATGCTTAACCCCAACCCTTACCCTAACCTTAAACCTATTTGTACTCTTAACCCTAAAAGCAAGTCTTGACCTTTAATCAAACTCTCTCGTGTGACCTGAGGACCAGCCAAAATACAAGAGCGGTGTGACAGTTAAGTATCAGTCAGTTCTTCGAAACGGGGAAAGAAAGTAAATCAGTCGGCTTTTATGAGATTTTTAATGAGATTTCCATAGAGATTTTCAGATACACAGAACAAGCACTTGGACATAATACATTTCTTTGTGCAATGAATAATTCATACCAGAACAAATTTCGGGGATAAGAAATGAATTGCCCACTGCCGTAAGAGACTAAAGATGGGTTTGATACTGATGCCTGGTTTGACCTTATGGTTTGTTTTATGAAGGCAGTTACAGCCCTATAGTTTCATCCTTCAAGTACGTTTATATATCCTCAAAGCGGACATGGAGCCTTTAAGCATATCTTGTTTTTAAATTGCTATAACGTAATCATTTTATAGAGCAAAAGAGGGTAAAAACTCCCACCTCCAAACGCACTCTGCATGTGACTGAACTCAAATGTTTATATAAATGTGGTAGATGTGAGTGTCTTGTTAGATGCCAGTTCGCATACGACTGTACACGCACACACACAGATACAGATATTATCCTGGTGTCCGGTTTCGTGAGCTGCCCTGTTTCGTCCATGGGAGACATCTGTCACAATTTTTACGTGCACCAGAGTCTGATGCAAAGCTGTAAGTGACTGTGTTTTTACATCTTATATAGCAACCGAACTCTGAAAGAGTGTGTTTAAAGATGATGTTATTGAACTGGAAGGCAAACGGCAAATCGAGCATTAAAGTTGGAGCGGCGACATGGTCGGGGATCAGTCAGTTCAATGGCCGCAGACACAAGGGGGAGCCTTTTGGCAGCTGTGAAGGTGAAAGGCTGCATTAAACATGAAGCTTTAATTCACTGACACTCTGACACTGACATGGAGAAAGCATATTAGAAACCCTTTCTGTTTGTTTTGGTAAAACTCCCACCACCTCATAAACAATGCTCCCGAGGCTTTACATCAGTGAATATCCATCATTCAGGAGCATTGACACTTTAATGGCAGTATTGTATTACTCCAACCCAAACTCTAGTCTCTGACTGATTTATAGGCAGCAGAAGAAGTTTTTCTTTGGCGAGGAGGCCCTGTCTCACTGAGATGGAGTCAGTAAGGGGGGAATATACAAAGAGAGAAGACGACGCAGTGATCTCAACGTCTCCACCTGCAAATACTAACAACGTGACCGTAAACATCACTTTACATCTGTAAACAGCCTGAGAAAATTGGCCCAGACTTCACTCACGCTGCTTTTCAGACTTTCCCCTCCCGTCTTCTGCTCCTCCCTACCTTTCTCCAGCTCCATCTCTGCCCTCATGCTGTTCCTCCAAATCACTCCTCTTTCATCCCTCACTTTCACTTTGGCTCATCACGCGAACTCCTCAGCCCAGCGTTATCCCGTCCTTAAGGTTCATTCTCTTATATTCTCGTACTTTCAATATGCCTGCCTGTCTTACTCTTACAAAAACAAGAGCAACATCTGCCAGACTTAGTGTGACAGTCATTAAATTTAGATCATGACAGCAGAGTCAGATTTATTTTAGTGAATCTCATCAAAGTCAGAATCTTTACGGCTTTCTACAGTTCAGGATCTGGATCAATGAGGATCAACTGTGATCTGGACTTCTATTTTATCTGTAAGTCACGAAGAGGCCAAAAGTCTGAAGCATCCTCACCACAATGCAATTGGACAGATAAAGAGAGGTTTAATAGCTGCTCAGAGAGCAAAGCAAATACAACATGTATCCCAGGATTGCTACTTCAATATTTAAAATAATCTGACGAGAGCAGATGTGTCTTCTAAACACACCTGTGCTGCAGATTTGTCCTATCCAGAAAAACAGACACTGGCTCTCAGTGATGACATACATACCTGGTGCGCAGCTCACGAACAACAACAACAACAAAAAAATGGACACATATCGTAGACACATGCATGAAAAGAGGCAGAAGGGACGACAAAACGCAGACAGATGTCTGTGGTTGACGGATACGCCACAGGTACAGTAAAAACAACCCAAATGCAGTGTATGTTCGAGTAAAAATAAAAGTGCATCATCTGGTGCATTGATCCGATTTTATGGGTCTATTCCAGGATCCAATGGAAGTCCTAAATCTTATGATCTCTCTGTGCTCTACGTACTGTCACTTGAACGTAAATCTTCTATTCGACACGGTTACATACTTTATTGAGCTGCATTTCCTCTGGGCTTGCTGCAGTCAGAAATCTTAGCCATACACACGCACCACGGTCAATGAAATATAACAAGTGAATGTGTCCAACGAGAGAGTTTTCCATCAGTAACAAAGGAAATTCTTAGAATACGAAACACCCTTAAATTACCTAATTTCTACCACATTATCTGTTTCTGGTCCTTTCTCTTACCTTGTGCTTCAGACTTTCTAAACTAAACTAATTTGCTTTGGTTTCCATAAAAGACAAGAAGAAGTTGAAGAAAGAAGAAGTGATTAAACTCTAATATGGAGAGAAAACTGAAAGTAAAGTTAGTAAAGTTCATTTAAAAAGGCAGACACTTTTGCACACCTTCTCCATTCATTTTTAAACCCAAATCGTTTCCTATTTAAAACGTGTGATTGTTCTGCGAGATAAACTATGTGCGCAACTCATCAAAACCATCACATTTTGATAGTTTAATTAATCAATTACTCGTCAGATTGTTTGATCCAGTGAGGATACGTTCTGTTACAGACTAAACCAGTAACCAGCAGGTCAGATCAGTATTTGGTTTCCATCTCCTGCTCTCCCTGCCGTCCAGTCCATAATGTTTTCATTACTGCTACTTTAAGGAGAGGCTCTGGAGGATCTGTCTACACACACACGCACACACACACACACACACACACACAC
>JAPQRN010000002.1:24245749-24269550 GCA_037367275.1 Coranthus polyacanthus | reverse complement strand
GAGAAGAGAAGAGAAGAGAAGAGAAGAGAAGAGAAGAGAAGAGAAGAGAAGAGAAGAGAAGAGAAGAGAAGAGAACCGACAGAACATAACATTTCTGTATGAAAAGAGCCCTCGTCCGACTCACAGACCTCCTGGGCTGGTTCGCAGGTGTGTCGAATAATGTGCTGGCAACCTCATTATGGCATTACACTGTTACACTCCTCCACAGTGGAAACATCTTGACTGAATCACAGCCCAAAAGACCAGAGCACCAATCGAACGACAACTGACATGCTGTCAATTGAAAGTGACAGCGGCGGTTTTGGCCCAGGCCCGCTCTGCCTAAGCCAGTCAAACAAAGGATTTATGAAACCGACAAAAACTGGGGTTGAAGCAGAATTCTGGTCCTTAAAATGGGATTAAGTTAGAGATCAATTTAACCATAAATATAAAGAAACAAAAAGCTGTCAAAACCAGGATTCTCTGACTGAATGTGTGGTGCAAGCACTTTTAAAAATGTAAAGGAAAAAAGACGTGAAGAAACTGTTTGGAAACATAATGCCTAGTTTATGACAGCGGATGTAAAACAATGAAAGCACCTATATGCATTCTGTACACATGGATAACATTGTTAACTTAAAGTAAACAAGTAAACCAGTAAAACATATGAAAACATTTTATTGGACTCAAGTAATAGCCCTGTTATTGGTGAAACCCCATGATTTGTGTTTCTTTGACAACATGTATCTGAGAGTTAAAACTTAACTTAATATGACTATTATCACCCAACATACATGGACCTAAAAATAGAGACTTTTATTTAATTTCTTTCAGACATTCAAGATGATCTTGTAAACGTCTCCCTTGCTTGCTCGGTGGAGGAGGCACTGTTGTTCATTACGACGACCAGATGCAGGTTCTTTTGTCAAAGCGCATGTTACTGATGCTTTCCTGAAGCTGTCTGCAGCGTGTGAGCGCACTTCCACAGGCAAAGGCAGCGTCACACTCTGCGCACATGGGCTGCACTTGCAGAAAACATCTAATTGGAGACAGGATCCTCAGTATACCTTAAATGTGTGCACATGTCTGTTTATGGGAATGTATAGGCATGAAAGACACATGAATGAAAAATGAATTTCATTCACAGTGAAGACTTTTTATTCACATTAAAATGGAACCCTGTTTAGCCTGTCTGTCCTCCAGCCCCGCCTTGTTACCACAATACCACACCACATAGGACAAATGTGACACCACAGTACACAAGACTAAAGAATCCAGTACCACACTTAAAATTATAACCATCAGGGCAGAGATGCATGGTGTGGAACAGGCTATTTCCCCTCTCCAAGTTGATCATATACAGTATCAAAACTATGTGAAGAGCACAGTCGTGTAGGATAAAAAGAAAGAGGAATGGATGACTAGAAAGAGGAGAGAGGGGAAACAGACAACAATAGTCTCTTTCTGTGGGCCTCAGGGGAAAGTGAAAAGATGGGATCAAGAATCTTTTTCCTCTTTTTCTTCCTATATTAAGATAGAATTTTCTAGTCTCTATGTGTAAGAGATTGTGTGCTGGCCATGTTAGAGAACAGGATTTTTTTTGGATTTGGATTTGTTGGGCCATATCCAAAATATGTGTGTGTGTTTCTGTCTATGCACGCATAGTGTAAGGCTACATAACTGCAGTATGCGTGCATGTACATACCTCCTCTGCATGCATTTGCTGGCACGCAAGCTTTGTCTTTGTCTGTGTACGTATTCATGTACCTGTTTATACTGGCCCCTGTGCTGAGACATTTGTGTGCTCTGTGTAACCAGGTTAGACGTTCACCTCGGGGTCTTTTTGTTTCATGCTATATGAATCCAAAAATAGTCCAGCTAACTTGATTCAGGTCCATCTCCATCTCCAACATCAACTAAATTCGAGTCCAGTATCAGGCCCCGGGGTCAAATACTGGTCTGAGGGGCCAGGGCAGAGTGCATGTGTGCGAGAGTAACTGATGATTGACATTTGGCAGACCAGTAAACAGACCAACTGACTGAAAGACTGACAACTAGACAGGCAGGCAACTTCAGGACCATTAAAGCGAGGTCATTTGATACTTCTTCTTCTTCTCCCCCCTTTTTTTTGAAATGCCGTTTGACCCCCTAAGTGGACAGATCAGGCCTGCAACCCTCAGCACCTCATACCCCCTCCACTCAAAGACTCCTGCTGCTCTCCCAACAACATTTGCATTGCATCCTGTCCAGCACTGATAATAGATTACGACACTAGATTACCTTTTACTACCTTATCGCAAACCATACTAACCAACAGTGTAACAATACCCTTTAATGTGAAAAATAACTGCATATTTAGAGGAGCAGACTTCTTTGTCGTGCTGTAAGAACATACTGACCACCAGTGATCGTGATAAACAGCACGACATCGCAAATGAGACACTAATTATGCGTGATTTTTGTGTGTTTAAATTACAATGCATACAAGCAAAATACAATACCTCTCCCTCCTCATCCAGTAGTACAAGGGTCAAAGAGGAGAGAGGTTTGAGTCGGGTTTGCCCGTTGGGGGTTGCTCTTTTTGCATCCTGTTTTGGACATCTTATATAGGACTTGTTTATGGTTTAAAGTTTACTACAGAGGATTTTGTGGGGCACCATTCAAGCAAAATAGGTCAAGAGGTGGCGTGGTTATAGATTATTACTGGACACACAAAGCTACACAAGCGCCAGCGATGCTGTTGTGGCCTGCTGCAAAACGTCTAAAGCTAAAACCTCAAACTCAGTTCATTTAAATTGAGTAATCAGAGACATTTGATCACTAAACACTGGGCCTTATTGAATTCTGAAGATAATACCTGGGTGCTGCAGTGTGTGATCCGTCTCAACAGTCTGTCAACAGAACAGACTATTTACAGATATGGGTCTGGTTAAAGTGACAAAGAGGACCAGCGCAAGGCTAAAATAGAACTGAGCTGGCAACAACAGCTGTCTTTGTGTCACAGTACACTGAGCTAAATATACGCCACAATCATTCCAAGACATGACAGACTGCAGGGGTGTCATATTTCTGCTCTTTACCTTCTTTACACGTTTTAATCTAACTCGTTTCGCAGCAGAAGAAAAAGATTCAGTTGCCTCCTGATGAAAGACATTACCGTAATGGGTGGTGTTATATTAAGTCACAAAAGATGACAAGCACAGCTGCTTTGCACTATTTTTGCTTTGTCTTGGTCCTATTAAACATGAAGACACATGTAAATTCACACATAAAGCAAAAGCCGTCCCAGTGGAAAGGCCTTGCTTTGAAATGTTAGGTCTACTGTCATGTCTATGACATGACCCAGGGGAAAACATGAAAGACGATCGGCCAGTTTAGAGGGGCTAGTATTAATGAACGTGGTCAAAGAGCAAAGGAGAGACAGAAGAAAGACATAGCATTACATGCTAAGGGCTGACCCCACTTTACTGAGGTCCTGCTGAGAGGGGAGAAGATGGAGAAGAGGCAGTAAAGTGAACACACCACACAGAAGGAGAAAATGGCTTAAGGAAATTTCAAACATGAGGATATTGTTTAAAAAAATAAAGAATAATGGTGCGAAGCATTGAATGGGGGGGTGGGGAGCGTCAAGATGAGTCAAAGCAGGAAAGAGATGTTGGAAGGTGAAGTCGGGGAACAAAGAGACGAGGGAGAAAGATAGCATTGAGGGGTTTGGAGGAATGTGAAAGAGGCAGAGAAAAAGGGGTCAAGTCAGGAAGGCTTCCAGCTGCGTTCCCTCTACTCTGATCTTATCTGACTAGTTTGCTTGGGGTCCACACACACACACTGTCCCCCACCTCCCGTACCCCTGTGATCTCCTGCAGTCACCCCTTCTGTCCATTTTATATCTCCTGCAGACTGCTCCTTACCCTACTAACGCCTTGTATTTCATGTCCACAAATGGATGCATGCTCATATAAATGCACACAAAATCACGGACGTTCAGACACGCACGTTGCAAAAGTCCTGCACAGACTAGATAAGCATCTGGGTACTTATGCTCTATTTGCTGTTGTCTGTTTCAAATTGAAAAGGAAACAAAGAGAGACAAGTTCAGAGTTAAGAGTTCAGAGGTAATGAGGCCAATTAAAATCAGCAAAACTTTCTTGCAAATTAATTGGCGTACCAGACAATTTGGCATGTCTCTCTGATGAGCTCGAAACATCTGCTACAAATAAATAAACGAGACGTTCGGTGCCAGCAAAGATGTCTCCTTAACATCTGTTTGGTAAACAAGCTCAGTAGCCTGTAGTTGGATAGGATTTTTTTTTTTTTTGTGAATTACAATATTTAAGCTCTTCAGGGGATTTTTCTGGCTAAAAAATCGTAAGTCAAAATACCAGAGATGAATCTTGTGTGTGTTTTGTGTTTCAGTGTGGGCAGACAGAAATGCAAAGAAGTGTTTGGCCATGAATAAGTCTGAATGTTTTTCACCAGTGCAGTAAAATGGATTAGGAGAAGCTCAGTGTCTGCAGCAACATCACAAAACCATGTAAAAGAAACAGCCGATCCACACAGCTCGACACAGTGTAAGGTTCAAAACGCTGAAGCACTACAAGGATCTCTGCAGTAAATCAGTTAGTTGTGGTTAGACCGGGACTGTTCAGAGCTTGGCATATAAAAACACTCAAAACAGCAAACAAATCCATGCTCAAAGACGAAAAGTTACTCCACATGCCAGAAATATGACCTCCCGTCTTGACGCCTCTGACAAACAAAATGTTAATTATTCTCGCTAATTTGTTCAGCTTTATTCTACTAAGTATAACAAATCTGAACACAGCTTAACCTAAATTCTCCCAATTAAAAAAACATTAGAGAAGTACTTTTCGCTGGTGGTTTGGCTGTGACTCACAACAACATGTTTAATGACGTCTCCTTATTGGCCCATTGTGCGTTATAAACGAGTTCCCTGTTTTAAGGGCCAATCTGGGCAGATATAGTTAAGTATACATACCTTTTTGGTTTAATCCTGGCTTTAAACGGCTAAACTCATTGTTGAGAGTTTAAAGGGGACTCGGGGGCTCAAGCAGAACTGTAAGCCAAGATAGTGGCGTAATAATGGTGTCGATTAAAAAAAAAAAAACAAAGCACAGTTCAAAATGACTAAACACATACCATGACACTAAATTCCATATGTGCACTTGAATTTCTGTATTTTCATTCTTCTGGACTGTAGACATTATTCCCTCTGACACTCTCTCTTGCCGTTGTCTCACTTTCCCTATTCTCACTTTTTCATCCCTGTCTTTGTCCTTGTTCCAAATCACACAATCAAAACCACATGGGCATGAGAAAACACTCCAAGTAAATAAACAAGACCCAAAGATGGTCTCCTCTGTACCTAAAGTGCACCAAGATGCCTGGATTTAAGAAGCATTTACAGCAAGAAAAACCATCACAGCACAATAAAAAGGTGTGCATGCGTCTCTGGGTGTGTGTTTCAGTGTGTGTCTGTGTGTGTCTGTGTGTGTTTGTATACATATGCGTGAGCCTTCGCTTTCCCTGCTCTCTTGTTAAATCACAGCAGCCCTCTTCTTCTTGATGTGGCCCATGGCTTAAGCTCCTGAACCACACTGTCAATTAGCTTGGATGAGACACAAACAAACACGCGCTTGAACGCAAAAAAGAATTAGATCGCATTCAAATGCATCTGATTCTTCACCACCTTCAGTATGCAGAGGAGCTGCATGTGTGAGACCAGATGTTTGAGGAACGGTACGAAAAGAAAGTGGGGAAGGATAAACATTGAAGGGAAAGTCATAGAAAATGTAGTCAGACAGAAAATGAGAGAATGAGAGGAAAGAGAGATGGTGGACCTGATAGATTGTCCACATGTTCAACCCAAATATTCGACGGTAACTTGAGCTGACTGGACATCTGTGATATACTCTCCTGGCTCCGAAAATGCACTCAGGACTCACTTTATTATGATTCTGAGTGGAACAGCAAATATGCAGATAAGACGTCCCTATAGAGGCTGGCAATGGAGATGGACTGTTGGATGGTATGCAGGACTGTAGAAACACACATGCTCACGCTGACAAACAGAAAAGCAGTTGCACGCGCATATGAGGTGAGCCAACGTGAAGGCCCATACACATAGCAGCAAGAATGCACACAAGTTTGCTCGATATGTAAAAAACAGATGGAATGCTGATAAAAAAAAAGTCTCAACATGTGCAGTATATTTCAGTGCACTAAGTTCCTTTATTTCCTCCTCCTCGCTCCCTCCATCTGTGCCTCAGCACCAGCAGCGACACTATTTTTGACAGAAACCAAGTGTTTCAATTTAATGGCTATAAGTCATGGTGTGTGTCCACCACTGTGCACTCATTAACACTTAGTTAGTAGCCATTATCACACTGTCACTGCACCATCGGTGTGCAAAACTGGTGGTAAAAATGCACAGACAACTGCTGGCATGCATGAAGATATAAGTGCAAATATCAATTCACACACAAACAAATAAAGATCTGTATGGAAGCTTTAGCCTAGCCGCTGAGCCAGCGAGTCAGGGTAATTTCAGTGCGATACGACTGTAATTACGTTCATAGATATCCACGCTGCTCGGAAATGACTCCAATCCGCAAATCAGTGTCAGAGAAACCTCAGCGGTGTGAAGTGACCCGTCAATGGCTTTGGCAAGTTGTTTCAGACATAGTGAAGCTGATAGTTTAACTGCAGTCACTGTGGTTTAATGTTAAGCTGTAGGCGTGTACCATACGGCCGTAAACATGAGAGCTGAACAACTGTGTGTTTTGGTTGGTTAGCGCTCACCATTTGAGGTTTTAAACTTGATTGTGTCTCTGCTTTTTTTTTTCGGATTTCCTCAAAAATTGACCGAAACGTCCTGTGATAAATAGTTCCTTTTAACAAATATATAATTACATGGTCATTCGATCAAATGTCTCATGCCAGAGTTGAGTTGTAACTTCTGTTGCCTGTGGTCCACTACTAAGTTTTCTCAGCCTCAGCAAAACAGAGCTGCTTGTAATTACTGTTGCTGCTGGCGGCTACTCAACCAAGGATTTAGCTTGTTGGACAGACACACCTGTAGAAGGACTCACACACCCTCTGCATCTCTTCATTGTCTGTTTACAGTATAAGTCTGATAGCCATCTTCGCCCCTACCTCAACCCTGGCTGAACTTGAGGTTAATGTATACACCGAGTGAACAGACTGACCCAGTGTGGAGATACATCCAGATCCCAGAGCGTGTTTTATTATATACAGTCAGCAAATCACGAATAGAGACCAGATAGAAGAGAAAGAAAGAGAAAGACAGAAAAATAAGGGACAAAAAGAGTGAGAAGGAGACAAAGGTCAAACAGAGAGAGAAAGCAGGCATGCCACTTGTAAATACAACCATCCCCATGTGCTGGTGCTAAGTTTTTGAGAGCTTTCTTGCGGTCCACTCCCATTTGCCCTCGCCTCCCTGTTATGACAGAATAACATGGAACAGTGATGCTCAGGGCTTGTTCAAAGGTTTCAGGCCCAGTTTTACGAGCTCAGGTCTCATTAAAGAGGTGCTGGGAGAGTGACGAGCTTGTCAAGGAGCCTTTACACTATGCAGAGGAGCGTGTTCGGCACAGTGAGACCATCTGGATCGTCGAAGCTCTGCTTCACACCTCCGACACCCCCGTCCTGCCTCCTAGGAAATATACCTTGATTACTCATTCTACTGTATATCTGGGAGGGAATGAACGATAACCTTTGCTCCATCCCTGCCTCCCTGGTTGTCTGGGTTCACGTCCAGAGATGCTATCTGTCTAATAAATCCAGGCATGTTCTCGTGAGTCCCATTCCGCAGCTGGATTCAGCATGCTACATTCCTGATGGACTAACTGGATTGTAAATGCCAACTAAAAGACTGATACTGATGATCCATGCTGGACACGTTCATTGCTGATGCAATCACAGCTGTATGTCTGTAAACACGAAAAGGCACACACTGTAGCGGCGAGGGATCATTTAACCTCAGTGTTGTCAGCCAGCCAGAGGCCACACGGTGGTGTTAAATAGTTTTTCTGCTCCCCCATTAAAAGCCTATTCACCTTGTCACCTGCCACTTGTGATAATTAAAGAAAACATCATAATGGGTTCCACATTTGGCACCGTGTCTGCTCAGCACTGCTCAGTAAGCTCTTTCCTGTCTCACTTGCTACTTAATCAGACTAGATCAGCTCTTGCTCAAAGTCGGCATCTCTTATTTTTTTAATAACTCTAATGACATTGCAAATCAAAGCTTTTAAAGGTAACAGTAACTGTGAAATCTGCATAGTTTTATAGTTAAGTGTTAGACGTCATAGCAGTGTTTATGGCTGCTAGCTCTGGAATCAATTGCTCCTTGTAGTTTCGCTCAGGGCAAACATTTTTGGAATATAAGCACAGAATGCAGAGTCATATTCAAACAATTACAAACTAAAAAATACTGCTTCACATTATATTATAACCTCTTACAGGCCATCTGTCTTGTAACAAGTTAACAGATTCTGTGGCTCCAGAAACACCACGAATGATTCTGTGGTGATGCTCTTAGATCAATCCAAGACTGAAGAAATGAATTACGTCTCTGTGGTTTAACACACCACTGTGTGCTTTTGATGCACACTGGTCTGCTGAAAACAAATGGTGTTTTGAAATCGTGCGCATCAGACAATGCATTACTGTATGAAGAGCAGCGAATCAGATGTTCTTTTAAATCATGTTATACTTTGATGTCATGCGTTTTCAAATGATGGATATCTCATTTTGGAATGAACCCTTCTGAAGAGTTCTATTATTTTATGGATGTAAAAATATTAACAACCGCGATACACAGATATATCGGCCGACCATCGGTATCAGCTGACATCGGCCTTGATGAAATGACACTGGCTGTCGGCAAATAAGATGCCATTTCACTGATGGTAGTGGGCGATGTTTATGTTTTGTTTATCGTTTGCCTTAAAGACTTTAAAACAGTTCTTTTTATAATGAAGATTTCTTTGTTTCCCTGGCACAAAAGGGGGAATAATAACAACAACAAAATAAACGAACAGAAATAGCATCTGTATCTGCGTTGGCTATCGGCCAAATTATTATTTGAAACATCGTATGGGACAAGAATTTCACAGTCGGTGCATCAGTGATGAACAATTTATAAACTTAACGTCGTTGTAAATATGTTAAAATGTGTTACAAAAATGCTCCTTAATACTAGAATACTAATACTTCTATTTACCTGTGGTAATAAGAAACAGATTAACCTAGCCCGTGTTTCTGTTGTGGTCATGTACAAGAATAAGTCTTGTGTTTGTATCCCAGCAACACTGATATGGAGCTATGTGGGGCATGAGAACCCGCCGCCTCATAAACAGAACTTCCTTAGTTCCCTGAAAAGCCTGGAAAACACAAATGATGTAAATATAAACAGGCTGTGTTGCTCAATAGCTGGCTCATTTTGGAAACGAGTCGTACAACTGCAAGCCGGGAGGTGATGACCTATAATATGATGCTTAAATATGAACACATGGAGGTAAAATCATTCAAATAAATACCACTTCATTTCCCGCTTTAAATGATCTCAGTCAGTTCTGACAGCTTATATGATATTATGTCAATAGATAATTGCATCCAGCAGTGTTTATCAGTAAGTTGTCGCAACTACATCACTGTCTGTTGAGGAAGTTCCTCTTGGCTGATGTGTGTGTTCTCTACATCTTCAGCTTTGCTGCCTGGCACCCAGCCCTTAAGCTCCTCGATGTGTTCCTGAGGCCCTCGTGGGCCTTCACGGGCTGCCGACTGGCCGCCTTGTGTCCAGCTGTTTATTTTTTAAAAGGAAAAATGTCGGTCCTGCTGTTAAACACTGTGGTTTCACAAAGCTAACTTTAATAAGAAGGCTGATGAGAGACAGAGCGGGTGAGGGGGCTGGATGTGGTTTGTGTGTGGGTGGGTGAGTGTGCATTTAGTGTACATGTGTGGTAACCAATGGTCAAGAGGGCAACGCACACATATAAATGCACAGATACACACCTGTAGAAGTTATTCCATTCACCCAAAGGCATGTCTTGAACCGTAACCTACGACCTGCTTACTCAGCCTGTGACCTAAACGACGCAGACACAACCATCTCCAAACTAAATATCTCCAGCTTTCCAAGAGCATTCCCCTCTCCTTCTACAAATAAACTGAGCGCACTCGCCTTCCAAGATCATCTTCCAAATAAGAACAAGATATCAAGAAGAGTCACTCATTTTTATTCCCCTGAAACACTGCCCAGAGGGAATAAAACTAAAGGATAAAAGTAACGTAAGGACACAAGGCGAGTAGAGTGGGCTTTAGAGCTGCTGTCCATATGATGATGAGATCAGCAGTAGGTGATAT
Organism: Coranthus polyacanthus; assembly: GCA_037367275.1. Classification (NCBI taxonomy): domain Eukaryota; kingdom Metazoa; phylum Chordata; class Actinopteri; order Kurtiformes; family Apogonidae; genus Coranthus; species Coranthus polyacanthus. The sequence continues at coordinate 24,259,164 of JAPQRN010000002.1, read as the reverse complement.
AGCAATAAATAAAAAGAAAGGCTACAGGGAAAAGCAGGAGGGAGCAGGGGAGGCATTAAGCTGCTGCCTTCATAATATTGTCCAACATAAGGCAAAAAATGAGCAATAAAGTGATCATTTGAAGACAGCACTACTACTAAATCATAATTCAAGTAGTTTGAATCTTCTTATTAAACTTGTGAATTTACCCCATAAGGATGATCATGTTAGGTTAATAGGTTGGGAAACACTATTTAGCAAATGGATTGGCTGCCAGCAGGAGGATTTGACTCTGAGCTACTTTTATCTGAAGCAGAAAGAGATTTACAAAGCAGAAAACACCCTCCAGACCAGCTATCGGAAATCTGAGGATGGATGTGCATGCAAGGACACCTTACTTGCCTCTGCACAGCAGCAGGATAGAAAGTATTTTGTGTTTTCAAAATTGTAAATTTTCTTCCCTGGTTTAAAATATCCCCCTCCCTGCAGCATAATGTAATAAGCCACCTGGATTTTCAGCCACAGGATACTCTCTTCATAAGTGACTTCATACACTGAAGTTAAAGTCATACTGTCAGTCACTGGGAGCCAAACACTAAAAACATATGCCCGCAGACATCAAAACAAGCATACGTGCACAAAACGCACATGCAAATAGACACATATACGAAAGCAGAGACAGACACACACAGAGCTATTTACGTTCTTCGCTCCAGCATATTAATGCTTAAAGAAACTGCCTACAGCTCAAAGCTACGGTGGAACAAATCTAAAATGAGACTGCTTAAGAAAACAAATTTCCTCCATTCTTTGTTTTAAAATGGTCATTAATGCATCTTATACTGCCTATGTGTTCTTCCTGTGGCGATAGATTGTATAAGTAGCTGCGAGCTTCCTGTCTCATTTATTATGGCTTTAAAAACTAACGCAGCCCTGGGGGGGTGTTGGCCCCATTCCGGGTCTCCGTCTCCCTAAAACCGGCTTTCCCCGTCTCCTCCTCCAGGTAGGGGAGCAGGAAGCTGAGTAAGGGGAGCGGCGTGCAGCCTCCCCTCTGCCTCCTGGGTGAGACGCTGATTCCCAGACAGTTTACATCAGCAGACTGTTGATGGGCTTCACACAAAATGAAGGCAGAAGGCTGACAAAAATGTTAACAGATATATTATTGACTGCATGTGTATGTGTTAAATGTGTCAAGGAACCCCACTGCGAGCATGCCCTCTTAATTAAACGAATACACACACACACACACACAGGTCTGTGTTCCCACTCAATGTGTTAATGAGCTCTTATCTGATGGAAATGGATCTGACCACACAGCCAGTGGTCTGACCTCTTGGCCTCGTATACACTAACACCAAAGGCCTGCATGCCTTACACTGACTGAAGCAACTCAGTCATAAATATTACTTAAAGGTTCGAGATGTAAGATTTGCGCATGCTCGTGAGCCTGCGAAGACTGTTTTCTGCTAGAAACTGGTCATTTGTTGACGTGAGCGAACTGCATTTCTAAGGTACCGACTCTCTTGGTTGCCTACATCCACGATAACGCACACTGATTTCTTGGTACGGGACTCAGTTCCATAGAAATTTTGACATAATGTAAGTACACAAGTAAATATTTTAACGTGTAAATGTTAGATTATTGCAGCTTTAAGACACATATATGAGAACAGATACAATTATTTCGACATCAAAAGTAGAAAAACACTGCGATTGACACTACCTCGCATTTATGAATTTATCCGAATGCACTGAAAAGAGTTCATGGGTCAAATTTTTTAGAAGAAAAAAAAAAGAAACCTGTCTTGTTTTAACACCCAATCCTACAGCACAGTCTTTGGTGAGTAATATGAGTAGGTGTGTCTGGTTGAGATTGTTTTTTGGGTCTGTGCCCAAGTGTGGGCAGACTGCGTGCCCCCTGGTCGGTATCAGACCTGTTAAACAGGCTTTAAATGCAAAGTGCAGAGATGACAATACACTCCTTCTACACAGGACACAGAGAGCCCTCACATGGTTTTAATTAGTCAAGGCACCGTAAATGTGTTGTGTTCATGTGTAAATAATGAACGTGTGTGTACGTTTGTCTGCAAGAATATGTTGTGTGTCTGTTGAGGGAACAGCCGAGTGTTAATTGCAAACACCTGAAGCTTGTAAGCAAAGTTGCACTCTGTGACATAGTTTGCCCAGGCCATAACGACTGCTGGCCCGTCGTATCTGGGAGCATAAAAGTGTCACAATGCTGCCTCCCTGACTCAAAGCTTGGAGTCAAATACTTTATGACAGTGTCTCTGCTTCTCCAGAAATGACTGAGCCAGGCAGCCTTGCCTTTAAAGTACTTCTTTTTTTTTTATCAGAGGAAAGTCATTTTCGGCAGAAGTGCCAATGAAAAATCCATCATCATCATTTCCCATGCTGCTGCAGAAATGCTGCCCCCTGTTGGGCCCCTGTCTTCATGAATGTTGAAAGGTGAGCACACCAATGCGGAGGGCATAGCTTTAATAGCACAAATGCTGGTCATGCTGCGTGTGGTAGTGTCTCTCACACACATACAGGCAGAAATACCTTGGCCTGTGATCCTGTTGGTGAGAGATTCGGGTTTCAGATGGCAAGAGTTGGTGCTAAAGGGAGGAGAGGGGCTCTTCTTACAGTGTCGTGTTGAGAGAGGTGCCTCCGTCGGCCCCTCAAAGGATCAAGGACAGAAACTCAGACACATACACCCCACAAACACAGCCACATGGGACCGCGATACAGGCTGTGCACTGACCCACCGAGGATACAAACGCCCCAGAAGGGATGTACGCACGGTGGCACATTTTACATAAGTCCACATAAAGCACATATGCATGAAAACATGTCCCCAACACAAAAACACACACCGAGTTTATCGACTGAAAAACCATCTTTAGAAATAAACACATTTTGTGGAGAAATGTTAACAAGTCCGCATTGAGTAATCTAACTGGGGAGTCCGAGGAAGAAAAAAAGAAAACACGTCCACAGGCATTTTTGCAGCATCAAAGCCGCAATAAACAGAATAGGCTTTTGTTTTGCTAAAAACAAAACATCATATTTTAAGACCAGAAACTGAAGAGAGGATTTAAAATACACTTCTGAATTTTTGCGGAGGCTTTGTTTTTTAATGCCAAAACCAACAAATTTTACAGCAGTTCAAGAACATGTGGTGAAACATCTGATATAATAATACAATATAATCAATGACTTCATTACTTAAGGATTAACAGCGAGAACTAGTCGATCCTAATCTCTTTAAGAGTACGTGCCTCTGTGATCACTTAAGTCAACAGATTTTATGATGTCTGTGCTGAATGTGGAAAGTGAAACAACAGCTTGCTTTAACGGTGACACTGGCTTTGGTCCTGCTCACTCCAATGCAAACAACAAACAGTAAAACAAACTTCACTGACCAGCCAGATACAGCCAAGCTATCTTGGCACAGCAGACCTCAGACGGAAAACAGAATGTGTTGAAAGCAAGCCAGAAATTCCACTTGTGAACGCTTTCACCTGTTCGTATTGTTGCGGGGCTTTTCACGCCCAGAGACAGAAAGAAAGAAAGAAAGAAAGAAAGAAAGAAAGAAAGAAGAAGAGACAGGGAAGGAAATTCCCCAAATATTTAGATAAGGATCTTCAAAACTCAACCTTTGCAAAAAAAAAAAAAAAAATTAAGGGCAGAAATGTGTGCAAGCAGTCTTCTGTTTCACACAAAAAACAGCAAGATTCAACTTGAGGTGCAATTTTAAAACTGGAATGTAGTGAATGCCAGCTTCAATAAAAAACACGCACATCCTGCTGCTGCTAAGTCAAAGGATTTCTCTATCGCGGTGGATTGAAGTGCACCTTTCTCTCCATGTATAGTCCATGTACACCATTACTTACACAGGTGATGAGCAGAAGCGACTCGTGTTTAAATCTAATCTCGAACACGCCGAGACCCACAAATAATGCCATCTTTCCTCTCTTTAATTCAGCGCCATACAAGGGGACTCTCTGTGTAACACGATGTGGATCGCACACTGTTCTCCACCCAGAAACTATCACAAGCCCTGTAATGAACACCACAAGCCAAATGTGGCCAATCTTGGCACACGGCTGCTCCATCTACTAAAGTGAGCATCCCCCCACTGATGCACGGCGGCAGGACTCAGGCTGGACGTCCCGAACCCACTGAGCTGCTGAGCGTCGAGCCCTGTTGTCCCAGTATGGACCCTTCGCGGGCTTAGGGGCCGTAATCCCCCACCCACACATAAACATACACTATTAAAGTACAGAGGGGCTGGCGGAGCATCAGAGGCAGATTCACAAGCAATAAGTCACGCCTAGTCTGTGCGTTTTACCTCAGTATGGGGTTTGAGTTTGTTGCGTCTACAAGAAACAGAGAGACGTACCTGGAGGACAGGAGCACTCTGGGCCAACGTCCCTCGTTGTCCGTAATTTTGGCATCATCACCACCACTTTCTGCAGACGCACAGAACAAATTCCAGAATAAGTCGCCTGGTATACGCGATTCACAAACCAAAAGAATTTGCCAACGTTCTGTAGGCTAGAGAGTAAGTAACATGGGAATAAATGGGAATCAGGACAAGAAAGATTTAACACACACCAGTGACTACCAATATCAACAATTATATTTTATTAGATTTTAACCTCTCTCCCACATGCAGCTCTGAGGAAACTCATTTCACTCTAATTTCTTTTCCACGTGATAAAATTATAGGTTGGTGTCTATCATCAGTGGTTATGTCACCCTATAAAGAACTTTAACTGCAAACTAATTGGCCAGATGCATGCGTGGTTGATCCCTAAAGTCATGCATTTAGGGGGACTGATTTTTGGAGCACTAATTAGGATACGATTACAGAAAAGCCTCTGTGCTTTTGTAAACCTTACTGACTGAATGCTACAGTAGACTTGTGCGCATTTTACGCACAAGTCCGTCAGAGGTTCAAGCAAAATGTATAAATGTATAATTAAAGGGATTTCAACAACAGACTTCATGTACCTCTTCAACGAGCTTTCCGATTGAGGTGCTCAGCTCCGGAATTAGGGTCCCATCCTCGTTTAGAAAAGCCATGTGGGGTGGATGAAAGATGGACGCTTTTTGCATCTCCATCTGCAGCCGGCTTTCCAGCTGGTAGGTCTTGAAGCTCATCAGAAGACACACAGTGATGGAGCTGAGGGACATCAGCAAGCACAGGGCAACGGGAAAACCTGGCAACCACCGCTGAGCCACGGACTTCGGGGCGCATTGGCACACCGGCTTACTTTCCCCGATAGAGTCGCTGGCTGTATCCATGCCGAAATCCTCCCGTAAAGTTTTCCTGATGAACAAAAAAAATATAATAAAAAAAAAAATAACAATAATCGAAATGTCTTGGTTGGATACGCGGCTCTGTGAACCAACTAAGCAGCGCACTTAACGCATTTACAACACCCAGCTTCAGTACACTAGGCGCAGGGTTTAAAGCGCTGTCTTAAATTAGTCTTGGAACAAGAGGGAGCAGCAGTGCGCACCGGAGAGATGTGGATGCCAACTAGAGAAGAGGCGCCTCCTGACTTGTAGGTTGTTGTTTCCTGTTCGAGAGTATCCTACATGGATGTGCAAGTGCAACTACCAATGGGTTCAATTGTTTGCCTCCCTAAAAGTTGCACATTCAAGTGGCTGAGATGCGCCCGCCCTGCGGACCACGTGGGAGGCTGCAGATTGACAGCTTTGAGTCGACGGTGATTGTTTGGTCTGACTTGTCACTAATGCGGCGTACATATAAGCTTTACCTAGAGAACATTTAACTCCACGATTTACAAACGCACTTTAAACGATGTTTGGTCAAATGGTCATATTCGTTAAATAATTCGTTATTATAATCACATCCCTGTATGGGCAGTTAGTCATGTTTTCCCACAGGCGTCGGAGCGCTTCACTCCGCAGTACACTGGTGACTCCACCGGTGTGGATGATGTTAACCTTGTAAACAGCCAGTTGACTTGACAGAGTTACGATATGTCCCAGTGTTCCCGTGTTGCTCTGGCGCAACTGAAAAGCCTTTCTTTGGTGCTGTATTGTTTCTATTACTTTATTAAAATTGGCCGATTACAGCGTGAAGGAAGGGATTTACTGTTACATGACGGAAAACTTGCCTGCCCTATATATTTAACAAAGAGATTTTGGGCTAGAATTTTTCTATCACGTATTAGGTTTCTACGACGTCCACTCTCAGTCACTTCAGGGGTCATCTTCTACACACCATCACTAATACCAAAGCTCTTGACTGCCACCTGATGGACTGAGAAGACTGTTGCTCCACATACTCAACACTTACCAGTATATAAACACAAGTCACAGTGATAATGTATATTCACGTTTATTGAGAAAATGTACATGATCCTGAAAAAGTTACAGTGGAAAAAAAAGACATTTGAATGAAATCTATGTACAAGTATTTTCAGCCTGCAACAGTTTTTTTTAACATCTATAATCCTGTACAAATAAATACTGGTGAGACTGTTACAGATTAAAGCATTTATGGTATTAACCATTACCCACTTGGCAGTGAACACAACATAGACAAAACATGACTAATCATTAGTTTAAAAAAAAAAAAAAAGACAGCTCTACCAGTGTGTTTTCAGAAGCTACAATTTAAATTACAATGGCAAATAAATACATAACATCTGGGAGGATTCATGACATCAAATGAACAAAAGATGAGAACATAACCTGTGGATGCACGACAGACTACAGACAGCACACAGCAGAGCAGGGCAGTGGACTGATACAGTCGTGATGTACACCTCTCCTGGAGAGTCAGGCTGAGAGCTGAGGCTGGCGCTGAGTGCCATGATAAAAATCATGGTGATAGCCAGGCCCTAATGGAGGTTACAGGTTCATGTGTTCAGTCTTTTTTGCTGCTACTACTGTTTCTACTGCTGCTGCTGTGTCTACTGCTGCTGCTGTTTTTCCTACTACTGCTGCTGGTCTTGTAGTAGCAGGAGAAGAAGGGATGTCTGAGGGCCTGATCCAGACTGAGGCGTCTGGCTGGGTCATACTCCATCATCTTCTCAATGAGGTCAAACAGCTGCTGATGGGCGTCACCCTGAGACATCATGTAATGCTGAAGGGAGAGGGAGAAAAAAAAAAAAAAAAAAGATATTTCATCTGAAATTGCCATGATGAAATCTATAGTAGTTCATGACCATAATATTAAAAAGGAACAATCCAGTTCCAGAAAACATTTGTTTTCCATGTTTCAACATGGCCAATGTCAATTCATTTTACTCTTGCAATAAAAATACACACACCAGATGTGCTTCACCTAGATTAGGACAGCTACTGTCTCAATTTGGAGTCAAATTTTAATGAACACAGTAGCCTGCCTTAATTAAGGTGCGTTTCATCAACCTAAAAGTTGCAGTATTTTACACTTATCTTGTGTAATTACTAATTTGTGTAATTGCCAACTATGACAGAATGTACTGGTGACATCTGTGTTAGTTGAAATAATGCAACATGTAAACTTGAGCATTTTGAAAGGTCCATCTATCACTTTTGAGGAAGACCACCTGATGCAACCAGTAGTATTACACCTACCTTGAGAGGTTTGCAGTGTTTTCTAACATATCTCCCTGCAGAGCTGTGTGGGTCCCAGTCCAGCTTGCACCGGTGAACATACCTTCGTTTCCTGTACAACACACAATCATTTTTTGTCAGACTTTCTGATCACAATCAAAGTGATTCAGTGAACTTCATGTGGTGGTTATATTAATAGGATATACACTATATACTAATATAATACATGACATCCTAATTCTCTGAACTGTTGATATAAATAGGTCTGTAAATGGACCCTTACTTGGTTTTTTGCAGGAGGTTTGTGGGGATGGGGCCCAGGACTCGCTCCATCATAGCAAGGTGCTCTTTACTGTCATGTGTCTGGGGGGAAAAAAACAAAATAAAACATGAGCGAACTTGAAATTTATTTCAGATATTAATACTCAGTCAGTGCTCTCTACTGCCACCTACCTGGAAGAGAGTAGACCCAAGATAATACTCAATGAGTATACAGCCAACACTCCAGACATCACAGGAATGATCCCAACCCAGATCTGAAAGACAAAAGATGAATGATTACCAACAAAGGATTTATTTAAAACTTCAATGCAGTGCTTAAAAACAGCCACTCACCTAAGATAACCTCAGGAGCACGGTAATGCCGTGTGGATACTACAGACGTGTGGTGCTCATGCTCATATGTGGCATTACCAAAGTCCACAATTTTCACATCTGGGTTCTTCAATGTCCGTTCATCCCGTTTCTGAAAGGAGAACATAATTTCAGCATCAACTACTTACATAGCTACTGGCACAAACCTGTAGCTTGGAAATTCTGACCCTATTTAAGCAAGAAAAAAAACCTTACCATTTCAGAGTTGTACTCCATATCGTAGTCTGAGTCAATAAAAAGAATATTCTCTGGCTTCAGGTCTGTATGTGTCAGCTTGTTTTTATGCAGGACTGAAAAACAGAAACAGCAACAGACAGTTTAAACTAAACTGCATTTAAAAATGTGCTGTATTATCTGTGCTCTTGTGTCTTTCACTCACATCGAACTGCTCGGACAATCTGGTACGCCATGTGCCTGATCTGTTCAATGGGGAAAGGCTGAAAGTTGTTCTCCTTGAGGAAATCATAGGTGCTGAGGCCAAGTAGCTCAAAAGCAATACAAATATGGCCATGGTAGTCAAACCAGTCCAGCATGTGTACACAGGCACTGAAAAAGAGAAAAGATAAGGGAATGCCAAATATAGCCAGATTAGCATTGTTTTTCTAACTGCTAGGTGAGCAGGTTTGTGTGGCATGTGGTTACTTACAATCTCTTATCAGAGTCGAGGGACTTTAACTGTTCAAGCACCTCTACCTCAGACATAGCTGCCTCACGGTAGCGGTCTATGTTTTTAATGATCTTCAGAGCTACTCGAGCCCCATCACTGAAACACAGAAAAAGTCATTATGAAATACAACAAGGAAAATTGCAGTTTAAAAATTAAGCTCCAAGGAATATTTACTTATTCATACTTACTTAGAGTGATCAATGCATTCAACGACCTTCCCAAAGGCACCCTCTCCTAGAGTACACACAATCTCGTCTACAGAAAATAGAGAGTTGAAGTTAGTAACGCAGCACTGACAAAGTGAAACACTGTCCTTTGGCTGGTTCACTGCCTGATGTTACATGGCTCTGTTTAGCTACACTACTATAACAGACTTCTGAACAGAGACCACTGGCATACAACTCAATGCTAAATATATTACACTGACAAGCAATATCTAACCAAAACAAAATTATGTCTACTGGCCCAAATACTTCAGCCTCTAAGTTAATGTTTGGAAATACAAAACCAGACAACAAGAGAGTGAGAGAGACAAAGTGTGAACAACAGTAGAAAAAAAAGTTTATATTCTATACATCTCGCTCTGAGCATGTCTCCACTGTGATAGATGAGGTGACCCTCGTCATCATCCTCAACACTCCTGGATCTTTTCCTGCTCCTGCGGTGATGGCTCCTCCTCTGCACCGGAACAGCCGCATTCCGCCATCACATCAATAACCCATCAGTCAGCCAGCACCAGGCCACCACAATGCGACATCGTCATTCATTCAACCAGGCCAAGGGGGGGAGGTGTAGGGGTGGATAGATTCGGCCCGTTCAGTAACACCGCCAGACGAATGGACGGAGCAGCAAATTCAAATTCAGCCCCGTCAGAGAAATTGGGCGCCAGCCACCACATAGTGTGTGTTACAGAAGAAAAACATGGCAACAAAATTTTCAGATGAGAGACTTTCTCAGAGTAGTACAGAAAAAAAACTGAACTTGATTGATTACAGTCTTTCTAAATGTAGTTTTTTGCAACTCTTTCTATACGTTATTCTTTACCATCACGTCCCATAACAGCCCACTACGTCCACTCTTCTCTTCCAAATCTATAAAACACTGACAATCCCTTACTTCCTGAACCCCTTAGCCCCTTACTTTTCAAAATTGGAAGTCATGCTTAATAGTGAGGAGTAGGACACACACAGAGATACAGAAAGACAAAGAGACAGGTGTTAAGCATTGGCTAAACACCAGAGATAATGAGCCTTTCGATTTGGTGGTATAGACAGGAAAGGGGTGGGGGCAGAAAGGGAAAAGGAGGTTCCCGTACCAAGGATGACCCATGACGAGAATGGCTACGTCTGTGTCTTCTGTCTTTGTTCCTGCGGCTGCTTCGTCTGCTGCGACCACTGCGCCCGCTACGCCCAGATGACTTGCTGTAGTGGTGCCAGTCGCGATCTCTGTCCTTGCAGGTGCCTTCTTGGCTGTCCTCCTCACAGGCCATGTCCAAACTGCGGTCCCGGGTGTGCTGTTCCTGAGAGCCCAGTGTCTGGTTCAAACTGCGGGTCTCCAGGTAGTGCCTAAAAGGAAACAAACAGACACAAAATCAAAAACAAGGAGTTGAAAGCCTTGGTCAGTTCGTACTAAATGATCACACTCTGAAATGAAGATGAATATGATGGTGCTAATGGTCCGCCTATTCCTTGACACTCTATCCCCTAACCCTTTTATGTAACACTTGTAATTAGCAACATACTGATTTACAGTCACCGAACTCCAGACATCCTGTTCAATGAGAAGCTGCCATTAAGAAAGCATTTTATAAAAAGGAATTAGCACTGCATATATTGTACCTTTATTGTACACCAAAAGCCAAGATGTAAAGTTATATTTTGCCAATTTCAAAAATTATTCTTGGCAACACATCCTGTCTTGTCTAACTGACAGCCACATGTCAAGAGTTTAGGCATGAGCCAATGAAAGCTGTTGAAAGCTTTTCAACACAATCTGATGGTGCGTAAAATGATCTGTGAATCTACACCTACAGACCTCCGTACACAAAATAGTGAACATTTTCATAGCGCCATTTCAGTCAAATCAAAGGTCCAGATCTCAGAAATGTTGGGGAACTCTGATTATGCCTCACATTAAAATTCTTATGGCCTTCCAACAGCTGCTTAATTTAACTTAAGCATCCTGTTGTTTTCTCGCCAGGATGTTGCATTTGTCTGCAGTCGTTGCCAATCACCCACCCAGCAGGCCATGTTTGCACCTTGGCATCTAAAAAAGACCAAAAAATCCCTAGGGCCCTAGCACCCTGGTGGTGTCACTTTACTTCCAGGAAGAAGTCTGCCTCTCTACAGAATTAAAATTAGAGTAGATCTGAACCATCTAATGTAACCCCATGGGTCGCGATACAAGCCCACAAAAGCTCAATTTGCAAAAAACATTTACACTGCATTGAATTTTACTAGATTTTAGTGAAACTTAACTATCATCAAGTAAAAGCTTTAAAAAAACAAAACAAAACAAAAAAAAACACACATTTGGAAGGACACGATTACAGCAAACATGCTATAGTACTTAAGTTTTTTTATGTCAATGGGTGATTTTCCTATTTATTCACTTGTCAATTCATTTAAAAACATGTAGCTAACCAAAAAAAACTTATGAAAGGTCTTTGATAGACAAATAGTGACAGATATTCACCCCTCATGGTTTTTGTGGTGACGGTGAGTTCTTCTGGACTTATTTTCTCTTTCGCTGCTGTGGGAGTCTCGTTTTCTTCGCTTATGACACTCCATTCTCTCTTCCCAGCTATACTCATCAAGCCAGACACACGGAGAGCGCATTCGCTTGGAGTGGCGCATCTGAAAAACATGGAGCACAATTACAATTCACATAATCTGAAATCAGAATAAATTGTATACTAGATTTAATATAGTTGTATAGACATGGGCTCAGGTACAGCATTAGACAAAGCATTGTTTTAGGTGAGGCCCCTCCCCCATTCACATCGAGCCCTTGTTATGCATCTCATATGGCTGCAGCCAACTTCAAAGGGGAATAGTATTTAACTACTGACTGACCAACCATCAACAAAATGGTTATTATACTTGTCAAGAAATGTCAAGAATGTATAGATTAAGCTTCATTATTTACCATTATTTTCTGACACACATCTATTGCTGTCTTGATCGAAAATACAAATGTCTAAATATTTAATATCGCAAACATTAGCTGGAGCTTTCGATGCTATTCGTTACACTGAGTTTACCAATTGCGTAACCATAAAAAGACGTGCATTGCGTAACACAACAACGTCTCCACCAGAGCAATAATGAGAGATGACTTTACAACTTTAATCAAAAATATTTTACATCAATATTAAATACTTAAGACCATTAAATAGTGTCGCCTTATATAGTTTGTGAACAATTCTAAGAGTGCAAGAAATAAGATAGGTCGAGGCTACTAACGGGCCTTCACCTGTCACAGGTTTACAGCCAACAACGTGGCATTAACATGAATGTATGGGCTCTACAAGGAGATTTACGACAAATCACGCACCGTTGCGTTGCATTCATATTTTGGCGACGCAAAACTTAATACTGACCAGAGGTGAACAAATAAACCGAGATTTGTCGAGTCACTGCTTGCGCTCGCTTTAACGCTAAAGGCCCGTGAGACGTCGAACACAAACGGTTAGTGACCCACGTAACATTTAAATTTAAGGCCTCGTCAGAAAGCTTAGCGCACAACATTTGATAATATGCACATTACTGTGTATATCAGTTGTTTAGGTATAGACTAGGGTGCGTTGAAAAATATCACGTATACATACATTTCCCTTTGAATTGTCACCAAGAGCATAACATAAAGCAGCTAGCTAACTTGCTAACAAATGTCTGCCATGTTGTCGAGCCGTCGAATTTCGGGAAAAGCTCAGCTAAGCTAACGGGCTAGACTATCGTAGACATTACAGAGATACACGATGGAAAGCAGTGACGGGTAGTTGAAAAAAAGTGGCCTTACCTTCGTTTAAGCGGCTATAGGACTAACAAAAGTAACTTTTACCCGTGGGTGTAAAAAATACGACCAAACACACTGGAAAATGTCTCTAACTAGTCGTCTTCAAAGATGGCGAACTTCCCGAGAATGCGATGGAACGTTCTTTAACAAACTCAATGACGTAACGCACAATAACAACGCCCACTCATGTGGTATTTGGAGAATTTCTGCCATGATCTGAGCCTTTCAGGTGCAATTAGGCAGAAACATCCCCACGGACCGTATGCAGCAATTAATACAATGGAAAGACAAGGAAAGGTTTATTAAGCAAAAATATACATTTCTTCAAACCTTTAGTCTGTGTCTCGCTCTGACTGGGCTAAATAACTAATATTGTGTTGTCAAACGTACATGGAAGTGTTATGCTTCTAACAAGGCCAGACCCAGAACCAACACGTGTAATAATCTGAATCTACTGATATTTTTAGGTTGTCGTAAGCTGCATGATTTGATGACAAAGTGATATTGCGGTTAT
>JAPQRN010000002.1:24222581-24245649 GCA_037367275.1 Coranthus polyacanthus | reverse complement strand
GTAATAATCTGAATCTACTGATATTTTTAGGTTGTCGTAAGCTGCATGATTTGATGACAAAGTGATATTGCGGTTATATTATATTATATTATTATAAAGGGTTCAATGACACCACAACAGCACAGAGACGGCAAAGATTGCAAAGATTTTCTCACAGCCAAAATTAGTGAGAGACCAAGGAAGCGGTCGTTGCTCTGCCTGAAAGGCTGAACTCGGGGCGCCACACTTCAGTGCACACCCACAACACCTCGAAGCGCTTGGAATTGTGGGTAAGACATGTCTGCGCCCAGACTTCATCCTGTCAACGATCTAAATGTCGCGAATTAGAAAGATAAGCTACTAAAGAGCGGATTTTTTTTTGTTTTTTTGCGGTGTTTCGTGTAAACAGATATTCTGAAGATGTCGGAAAATACGCAGAAGGAGGGCGAGTCCGGAAGTGCGCTCACGAGAGCAGTGATTGCTGAGATGTTAGCAAAGAATTTCGAGAGACTGCCTGACATTGATCAGAAAATCTACCTCTACGGACCCGTGTATTTTGGGGGAAACGCCGGCCTTGCGGGACTGATCGCCAACAGCTTGTATCGCAGAGCTCTGAACGTCAAACAGGCCCCCTTGTCGTCGGGTCTGCCCATGGCCGTGCTGCCCTTCCTGACAACAATCGCCCTGTACAACGCAGCTGTGTCCGCCCCTCTCATGACCGGGGACCTCAACTGTCCCACGTGTGCCCTTGTGCGAGGTGCGCTCGTCGGAGTGTTCGGCGGAGGGGTGTATCCCATCCTCCTGGCCTTACCCGTGAATATCGGCCTCTCGTCCCGATACAACACAGCACCGATGCCAGAAAAGGGCAACCTTCTTCGGTACTGGATGGACTTGTCTAAACCGATTCTGAGGAAAATGAGGGTGGTCCTGGTGCTCCAGGCCTTCTTCGGTACCTACCTGGGCTCCAGACACTTCGAAACCTACACGACATTGGCCAAGATAACATTTGGGCCTGGTGGAGAGGAGCTGAAAGACTGAAATAATCACGCTCCTTTGCCTTTCTGTTGCAGTGTGTGACTCATCGGATCCACACCAAAAATGAACAATTTCACGTTAAATTAACGTGTTTTTTTGAGGGTAAATAAATGCATCATCGCAATAATATTGGTATGTCACAATTTTCATTAAATCACATGCTTTTTCGCTATAATACCTGAACTAATCGATGTGGTATACGTTCGGAGCTTGTCAATCAACTGACTGGTAACAACCAACAATTAATCCAACATTAATCCATTAACAAAGCAAAATGTCACACATCCTTGTATCCTTGTTTTGTATTTTAATTTTCTGGCAGGATGAAACTAAACTGAATCACTTCATCAAAAAACTAAAAAATAAATAACTATAATCAAAACGAGGCAGGTAATGTCTAAGATATTTAACACTGGGTTGTAATGTGCTCTCTTCTAATTTATTCAAGTGCCTCTCAAGACAAAATTGGTTGTAACGCTACACATTTGCCGTTTCAAACACTCTAGGAATTAGTGAGCCTGAATTAAAGCAGGTGTGCTGCATTTATGTGGTATAAGACAACTCAACTGTGTCAGTCTCTTCACATCGTCTTACCTTTTTATTTGCACTTACTTGCAAGTCAGTATGAGGCTGTGCTTGGACTCTTGGATAAAATCATGTACTAAGTTAAAACAACCAGCTGCAGACAACCAACTAAACACGGTTTAATTTTTATTAAAGGCTTTTCAGGAACCAGTCACAAATTTTGCAGCGATGTTGGTGCTAAAAGTGTCTTCTTGCCCTGAACAAGAAATACGGTCAACTTCTTCACAGCAAGTCGAACAGAAAAATATAACGGATGCGCTCCAGTTGCTGCGCTGCAAAACGGCAACAGTCATGTGTAAGCAAAAGTTTGAAGATGGACTGGCAGTGCAGCGACACCATTTAAAAGAGCAGAACCAATGCCTTGTAGGCGATTGTCATTAAAAACATGTTAAACACAGGCAATGCTTTATTAAAATGTCATCACCTCAAGTGGCAGGTTTGACATCACATCTCTGGCTCTCTATAGATTTAAGTTATCGGGGGGGGGGGGGGACATGTTACAGGGAAAGCAAGTTTATTAATGACAAATAAGAGGGAGGGGATTAAAGTTGGTCTGTTATTGAGAGGGAAAGGTGCTTCTTGAGAGAAAACACTGACATCAATTATAGCAAACTGAATAAGACTGTTTTTAAAAAGCCTATAATTACACAGTTACTGCTCCCCTTTAATCTAAACCCTCCCTCCCCCTTCTCCCTTAAAAATGCTTTCTGAATCACATCAAAACTGCCATAAACAAAAGCTCAGTGACAATCCCACGAAAAAAAACAAAACAATAAACAACACGTTTCAAGTCAGAGGAACCTGAATTGTCATGACACCCCAGCGATTCTTATGGCACAAGATTCCCTCTCTTTCAATATCGTCCTTCCACAGAATACAACAATGCAGTAGCAGTCTTTACAAGGTGGATACTCTTAATGCCCCTTTAAAACACCTGTCTTAGCATGCCATTTGACTTCATATTCACTAAAGGAAAAGTACAATAAAAACTATACATCTGTCAGCACAGAAATCTCCATAAATATATCAGACAACTGAACGTCAGTCAGAGAAAACTTCCTGAAGAGCAGAAAGATGAGGGGTAGATGTCACCTGTACACAATCTACACCTTGCCGCGCTTCCACTGTGACTGTTAAGCTATGCTGTAGTTTTCTTGCATGAATGGCACAATACATTTAAAAGGAGTAAACACTTTTTTCTTTTTTTTTAACAGTTCATACCCCCCCCCCCTACTTTCCCAAAATAAAATACAATAAATAAACATATGGGAAGAGATGACCCATCCCGGTCATTCTCATGCAAAACAAGTTTAAAGACAATCGGGACATACATGAACAGTTGCCTCGTCTGGATGGTACAAACACAAAGGTGCACGTGAGATGAACTGGTAAAATGCTGAAGGCATGTCCCCGTCTGTCTTCCCGCGTACACCCCTTTGCCGTTACTTCAGTAGGACTATAAAATTTGAGCTGATATGGGCTAGCCAGCGCCCGTTCACATCATTGTTAGTTTCATTACAGTACGCAAGTAAAGGGGGGGAAAAAAAAAAAAAGGAAAACGTACATAACCGGACAAGGCTTTGGACAAAAGAGGAAGAGAAAAAGAGAAACTGGGAGATAATTAAGGAGCAAATACAAAAACAACGATAGTATCAGTAGGAATTTCATCTTATAAAGTGGTTTGCCCTGTAACTGTACTCTCTATAGTAGTAAACATATCTTCACAGAGTAAACACACATTGAGGGGAGGGGGAGGAGAAGCTGTACCTCTCTTTAAAATACTGTACCTCATCAGTGAAGGTTAATGAGCTGCAAAGGCATAACACCCCAGCTTTTCATAGCTTAACTTATTCTCTTTTTTTTTTTTTTTTTGTCCAATCTTTTTTTTCTTTATTTTTTTATACTCCTCTCGATGAATCCTGTTCATCGTGTTTCGTTTGTCATCATTTCTTCATAGAAAAACACCTAAGTACCAGCTAGGCTCCTTCACAGTTCATTTTAGTGCAATGAGAACACACACGCCCTCGCTGGTGAGAGGGTTAGCTGCCGTCAGTGCCTCATGTCTTCCCCAAAACGTTAGACCTAGAAGAAGAAACGAGACAGGGTCACCTTCAACGGGTCAAAAATATCTCTGAGTAGTACTCAGTAATTACGGGAGAGTATTAGGGCCGCACGGAGGGGAGAAAAGTCATAATAAGAATACAAATATAAGCAAAATATTTCAATTCATATAATTAAAAAAAAAGTAATAGAATAAAAAATAAAGTTGTTATATTATGAGAATAAAATCATAGTTTTTTGGGGAAAAAGCCAAAATATTATAAGAATAAAGTTGTCATTTTGTCTGTGCTACATTTCCTAATAAAGTAAATGATCCGAACAAAAAAGAAGAAATCATGTAGCATCAGATAATATAACAATAGAGTAGGACTGTTGCTCAGGAATCAATATCGTATTAATCAAAATCTGCAGCTGCTGGTTTCAGATTGCTGCGTTTTGTCAATACTAAGCCTTTTTCTCATAAAAAAAATAAAAATTCTTGTGTATAGACTTCTTTCTCAAAATATCGTGACTTCATTCTCAAAATAATCCTCAGCGTGGCCCTAATACGCCTTCATCCAATAATATCTGTCATTTGACTTTCGTCGTCATTCATACCTGAGTGCTTTCCATCTGTCCTTCTCTACCTGGTTTTCTGGACTCTCACTCTCATAAGATGCAAGGTAGAGTCCTAGAGAAGGGTGAGAAAAAGTGGAAATAGCAAATAAATGCAGGGGAAAAGTTAGCAGGTGGAATCCCAAACTATTGAAACAAAAGTTAAACGAGAAAACGAGACGACAGACTCTCACCGTCCTCGCTGAAGATGGGAGCAGTGTGGAGGTAGTGTAGGATGGCCCGATCCTCTTCAAACGGACACTCCACCTGTTTCCATGTCATGAACTCCCCAACCTGCCGCGCCAGCTCCACGAATTTCTGTCAAACAATTTCACACTCAGTAAATACTGTTAGGGAAGGTAAACGATGGATAGTCAGCAGAAAAGAGTCAGTCTCACCTCAAAGTTGACGTGGCCGTTGGGCAGCCGGTTGGCACACCCTTCATTCAGGAAGTAGATATCTTTGATGAGCAGACTGAAGAAGGGGATCACAATCTGAGGAGACAGAATATGGAGAAAGACGCAGGATGTATTGAAGGGAAGATGAGATGATGACTGGATCAATGCCAGCGAGAGGAATGGGAGAAACGCGGCGCTGAGCCCTACCTTTTCTCTGTTGCTGTTGGCAGTCTGAGAGCGATGGGCAGCGCCCCTCAGGGCAGTTCTGTAGTTATAAAAGTTTCCTGTAGGATCCATCTGATGCTGTCAAAACAAGCAGCAACAAGCGATATGCTGTCAGCTTCAGGTCATTACCTGCCTCATATTTCTATGTCAGTAAATTGTTGGGGTGCGTTTACCTCCAGAATGAAGAATTTGGCAGTCTTGGCTTTGCCCCAAGTCTTCTTCAGCCGTGACACAGGACTCATGTTCATACCAGCTACGGGAGGAAATGGATTTAACAATCAATACAATGTCTGGCAGGCAAAAATCATCACGATAATATTCTCAGATATCGCACAATTATAGACTCACAGATGATGGCCATGAGGGAGTTGAAATTTCCAATGTTGAAACACTCTCTGGCTACATCAATAAAAAACTCGATGACCTGGGCTCTCTGCTTCTTTTTTGCAGGCTGCGCATATAAGAAAACAGGGAATTAACACAAGAGGGAACTAAATTTGAAATAATTAATTTTCTATAGTGAATTTTATTCTTGTGATGTTACACATGAACAGCAATCAATCTTTGTTAGTGGATGAAGATGCAATTACACTAAATATCCACTAGGGGGCAGCGAAGCTCTGTATCAATGAATCACTGTCAACTTCACCATGACAACAATCAGTCATATCTGCTGGATTAAATGCTATTAGCAATAATTAACCATATATGCAGTGAATTAAGAGAGACTATAGCTTTTACATTTAATATACGCAAATACATATTCTAAAATGTTTATCCAAATGAACTCTACACTGTCACTGACATTTTAGTGTCATCATCGTTTTTTAAAGCTGTTATTTTCATGAAAACTGAATATTCATACACAGACACATTTTGTTACTAAATGGCACAAAATCAGTCTTTTAAGTGCTTCTTGTCAATGACTGACCTACTTTGTGAAAGGATCCCTGCTGTTTTGGACACTTTTCAATGTGCTCTTTAATCACTCAGTCTGCAGAAAACATGAGAATCTACTGTATGAGCATTTGCCACTCACCATGCAGATCTCTGTAGCCACCAGGTAACACAGTCTGTTAAACCACCTGACATAGGCCTCCAGGTTGGAGGTTTTCTTCTTCTGGTCACTGAAGCATGGCTGCTGATAATTCATAACCACACAGACACACACAAAATCACAAATGAGTATAGATGCGCTACCACAGGGAATTCCTCTGAACCTAATTAGCTTCGTATCTACAGACCGATCCCCCCTATGCGACTGCAAATGACAAAGACAGTGAGGTGAGAACAGAAATAACACAATCAATAGAAAGCATGACAAAAAACACACAAGCGGGGCCAGAATGAAGACAAGCGAAACACACAGCGATTGACTACAAACAAAAACAGTGAAGTGAAACAAAGGAGTAAAAGCTTTTTCCATTTATATCAAGAGGACAGATGAGGCACGTCTGTGTGCTCTCCAGTGGCGTTAAAAAACTCTGCTGTTTCTGTCCTTAGCGATCGACTGACCTTTATGTGGCTCGCATTACGAAGACCACCAACAACAATATTCAACTTTTTATGACAACTCTCGCTCGTCTAGTGTGATAGTTATTCTCAAAATCAAACTGGAAAATACGACAAAAAGAAAACGTGAGTACAGACTATCATTATACCTGTATCCTCTGATACGGAGAAATATTTACATGA
Organism: Coranthus polyacanthus; assembly: GCA_037367275.1. Taxonomy (NCBI): domain Eukaryota; kingdom Metazoa; phylum Chordata; class Actinopteri; order Kurtiformes; family Apogonidae; genus Coranthus; species Coranthus polyacanthus. The sequence continues at coordinate 24,239,077 of JAPQRN010000002.1, read as the reverse complement.
AAGAGTTTTCCGTTCGTACATTTGCATAACTCCTGGAAATACGTCGTGCACACATTTAAACGTAAGTGGACTTAACATAAAGCTGTGCTCATGTGGAAAAAATGACTGATTTCACTGATTTCAAAATAAATAACAAGTTTACCTGTGTTCCGTCCAGTGGGTCTTTTTGAACAAAGGCTTGGACAAACTCCTCCGGCCCAATATGACTCAAATGCTCCTGAAAACACACAGACACACACACACACACACCGATGGGGGTAGTCTCATTAATAATTCTTTCATTTCAGTAATGGAAGACAATCAATAAGGGGAAGTAATGACTCATTTATGTGACTCATTGGAATCATATTTCCTTAAAGTGACACTTGAGACAGTATTCACTTCTATTAAAAGACGACTGCTGTCACACACACATGCGCGAGTGAGACTGACTCATTAGACTCAACTCGTGATATAATCTAAAAAACAAAACGGCGCCGCACACAAACGCCGCACACGGCGACAGTAAACGTGTTGATTCTTATCGGCGTGTTGCAAATCATACAAAAGAAGTATTGTATGTGTGCATTGTACTTGTCTGTCTGCCTCTTTCCACTGTGTGTGCGTGTGTGCGTGTTGGAGTGCGAAGCTGTCAGGTCACATATATCCACAGTAGTTTTATCCCCTTTGTTTGAGGCCCCAGGCACATCTCTGACTTCTGGGGTGATGTCACCACTCAGACAAGGGTACAAGCTTACTCAGGCGAACACACACACACACACACACCCACCCACACACACACACACACAGTCACACGTGCTCCACATCAAGGCACACATGAATAGATTGAAGGCACCATGCATGCAATGTGAGGGAAAACGCAGAGATCTTTTGTTCGTATGTGTTCCAATGCGTTATTCCCTTAGTTCTTTTTTTTTTTTTTTTTTTTAAACACACTGACTGAGAAGCAATAGCTGACAAGAAAAAAAAAAATCAAGGATATGCTAAATGCTACAAGATCAAAGAATTAAGTGTTTCTGCTCATTTTAGACCGCTGTTACACCTCCCACTCTCGCCTTTGTTCTTTCAGAGTCATACATGTTCAATCACCCTCGCATGCCGTTCTATTCACTTCTCAGCCCTGTTTGATGTCTTTTATTTCATATTTATATCCTTGACTTGGACTGTGGACCCGCCCCTGCATCTCCATCCTCAGCCTCTTCTCCCCCCACCCACCACCTTTAAGCATTGTTTCCTCCCCTCCATGTCCTGTCCATCCATCTTATCATCTTTCACCCTGACCTCTCTCTAACCCAAACTTCCCAACTGCTCCTTACCAGCTCGACGTGGGTGAGCTGTTGTGCCAGTGTGTACGGGTCGTTGCAGATGGAGAGCATGTCCTTCTGGATGGGTGGAGGCTTGGTCTTGAAGGCCACCAGCTTGTCAGAGATGGAGGAGGCATTGAGGGAGACCTTCACGATGCTCTCTTCCCCCTGGCTCATCAGGGCCAGCCTCTGGCTAAGTTTCTGCAGAAGCTGGTTCAGGGTTTTCCAGTATGCCTGAGGAGAGGTTGAGGTAAATGTAGGAGAAGAGGAGAGGAAGTAAATGCATTATTAATGCTTTATAGATTACTAATAGCTATAAATTAAAAGAGCATGTCGTAAGTGTCATGCTTTGTCTTCTGAGCCGGGCACTTTATTTAACAAATTACAATTTAAGCTATAAAAAGCATGTAGATATAAATGTCATTGGCAAGGATGTTGAATAGGAATGTAGAAAATATCGATACACTTGAATACCGTGACATTACCGTGACATCACTGTGACATCACTGTGACATCACTGTGACATTTGAATCTTCTACTACAATGGAACAACCTACACTGAGACAGCGAGAAGCCACAGTTTTTCACATATTAGATTTCAAAAACTGCAATGTAAAATGCTTTAAGTATCACAATATATTCCAGTATATTTATCTATAACCTCTGTATAATGATAGGTATCATCTTGCCAGATTCTTGCTAATACATAGCTCTAATGTACAACAGAACATGTCAGACTCAATACCAGTCCTAATTAATTACAAAAACTGGCAAAAAAATAAAGTAATAGCTCAATAATGTGCAATAATGTGAGTTCACAAACTGGAAAACCACAGATTATCTGTATCTACGTATATTTTACAACATTTACAAATTTGTAAAGAACTGAAATGACTTAATGTTAATGTGTAACTAAACTGGTACCTCATTAACTGTATCACTATGTGGCTGTATGTGAAATAAACATTAATGACATATGTAAGTCTAATATGGATGGCGATGCATTTTGAAATGTTTTAACAGTCCAAGAATGTAGAGAGGGACGTCATTTTTGAGTTGAGTTGTTGAATTAAGATGAGGTTTTTGATCATTTCACACATCAGCAGGCATATGCACTTTGCACAGGAATGTGTTCGTCTCTCCTGATGACTGGTCATGGAAGCCGTTAGGTCAGTCTGTCTCACAAATGACCCAGAGCCACAGCTCCCATATGCATGCACACACATACAGTAGGCAGCCAGCTGTAAATAGCAGCACATTCATCACCACCTGCCCTTCCCCTCTTTCTCTCCTCTCTTCACCTCCCTCAGTTTTTCCTAGTCTTCCCCTCTGACTCCATCAGCCTCCTCCCTTCACCTTTTTCTTCCGCTTGCTGCGGCCCCGAATCCCATCCCATCCCCCCCCCCCCGTTTTCTCCATCTATCTCCCTCCCTCTATTTTCCCTTGAGGCTGCAGATAGAGCCACTCCTTTAACATCCTTCCTTCCTCTCTCCTCTCCTGTAATGCAAGATTGTGTACCAATGGAGTTGTGGCCACTCACCCCACACTGACACTCTGACTCCTTCCATCATCTCGCTACAGTGATAGTGATGATAATTAAATATCAACTCCATCAGAGCATTCCTCACTGTAGCTACGGCCTATAAAGACTATAATGGCAATAAAAAAAAAAATCACAAATCTGCCCATCTTTCAAACTACTATCTTGCATAAATGGATACCATTATGCGTAAAAGGTTTCTTTTAAGATGTTACAGATGATGATAAAGATGACTATATGCCTGCAGTCTCATGCGTACCTCATCACATGGAGCTATCCTGTGAATGATGTCTTTGAGGTGTCCGACCATCTTCTCATCCCTAAAGTCGGAGGGAAATGTCTCTGTCCACTCTGTCAGTAGCTGCAGGATCTTGGGACCGAACTTACGCACTTTAGCCTGTTGTTGAAGAAGTGAAAGAGAACCGGTCAGCAATATTTCAACTGAGCAAAAACAAGCGGTTACTGTTTACATGCAGGAACAAAGAAACTGCTTTGGCTTTGTCCGGCTTTGGTTCTTTGCCTGTCTGTTTATTAGCTTGTGCATGTGTATGTCTGAGTAAGTATTTGTGTGTGGCGCAGTGCTGACCGTATCGAGTGGGCTCTGATCCAGCTGCTGCTGTTTGATGCACAGCTCACACACCCTCGACAGGAGCTCCGGAGGAGGAATGAACAGACGAGCGCTCAGCAAGAAGGTAAACACATAGGCTTTCTGTCAAAGGATAGAAGGAGACATTCACTAAGGCACTGCTTCTACATCAGTAAAAAAAACAAAACACTGTAGCTTTCTGTAATTAAAGAAAGCAGAGCACTTAAAACCAGCATATGGAGCTTGTAATCCAACGTGCCCCTACTGTCACTGCCACTACAAACTGAAACGAAGGAGGTCACAGTGGGGGTTTTCTTTTCTGTTTGCGACATTTACCTCGGGGTAGTAATCGGCAGTGGGCACGAGGTTCTGGATCAGGGTGTCCAGGGAGGCAGAGGTGATGGGGGGCCCATCGGCCAGGCAAGCCCCAGGTCCCGGACCCTCTTGAGGGGCCTCCTCCTCCTCCCCAGGCTCAGCACAGGCCAGATGAGGGCTGAAACCACTGGGAGTGGTGAACATGGTGCCTGAGCACACAGTCTGGGGCATTCCTGGCTAAAATACAAACAGAGAAAAAATACCATCAGCAGTGTATAGATAGAATACGGAACAGGGATTAAGTTAGGTTTTTTTATGGACTGGAAATTCAAGAGGGGAAGTACATTTGATTCGGTAGAAAGAAGTGTATATCTTGCAAAATTTTACTCATCGGTAGCAGAACTTATCCACCTCTATGTTTTACTGCAACTGATCCACCCGAGTCCTCTCACACAGTCTTCTCCCTTTTCTCTCAGTCTTGAGTGTATCATCTCCTTTTCACTCTACACAGAAACACACTCATTCCATCCAACTGATGAAGCGGTGCCGTCGTCGGGGGATACGGACCCCCCCCCCCCAACAGCTGCCCCATCTCCCACATCGAGAAGACAGAGGAGACGACGGAATGTGGGTCATTCAGTCACCGTGGAGACTGTTGCTGCCTAGAAGCTATTGTGTGTCCTCCATCTCTGCCCTGTATGTCTCTTCCTTTAAGAACGCTTTGGGTTACACGTTTTAAAAATTCAACATGCTTCTTCCTTCAATGAACCAACTGCAGCTGTAGTAGCAAGAAGCACTTACTGTACTTTATGCTAGACCAGAGATACTACAAATACACAGAGCATTGTGATCCTCAGGGTACAATTACCCTCATCACCGGCTTGCATATGGTTTGTTTCCTATAGAGGGACTAATTCGGTGCTTTCTACGTTATAAAATTACAGTAATTGTTCAGAAACAGACCCACAGGTTCTGTCTTCTTAAGTTATTTAGTTCAAAGATAAAAAAAAAAAGAGAACGTGCTGCTCTCGCTGACCAAACCCAGCCACTATGTCCACCTGAATCACTCATCTTCACCAAGGACAACTGCAGTCTCTGGGTGCCTTCAGGCGAGTTCAGCGGTCAAACCTCACTTTGCCTGAGGGAGTCACAAGAAAGGCAGCACATGCTGACACTGAGACCTTGTGCAACAAACAGGAAGTTAATTCAGATGTAAACATTGCATATTCTTCCTGCTTTTTGTAAGACAACAGCCAGGACTCTGTCATTACATGCACATGCAAAAGAAGAAAAAAAAAGCTTTCACCTTCTCTTGTGAAGATGATAAGGTGGAGCTTTGCAACAAATGCCTGAACAGTGAGATATTACTACAAATAAAACAGTAATCAACTAAAAAAACATGCTGTTGTTGTTTCTGTTCTGAGAAATGTATTGGCAATATAAGCTATCTATAATGGCTGAAAAAATAAAATCCTGGACTGCTGCACAAGAATCGTTTCATCCATGGGTGACCTTCAGGTTCCCATCCCCCGTGACTATCAGTAACCTCGATAAACCAGTGTCATGAGTCCCTGGGGTGAAAGGTCAAGCACAGCCTGCCGTGCAGAACCAACCAACGCCTCAAGTTTCCTGTGTGAGAGGTTCAGCTTTCTTTGTTCTCCTCATTCCCCTGCACATAAGCATGTGAGTACTTATTCATGCACTTGTACATACCTAGACACAAACACACACAGACAGACACTTAAAAGGCTGGGGGATGGGTTGTCTTTCAGTGAGGCGTTTTTACATCCTTCCTCCCTACTTACACTACTGACACCCACAGCGTTATCACTCATAATATATGTTGTGGTTAAAGAGGGACGACATCTTCTTTCTGCTCCTCGGAGCTGTAATCAGCTTCCCATTGCACGCCACTCCTACAGCTTGTAGGAGGGGGAAAATGTGTTTAACCAGGCAGGCAATGCTCAGGACATCCGATTAAACCGACCTCATCTAAATGCTTGACCTATAACGGGGTAAAATACATGCACACATAAAAAAAAGGTCTGTCTGACCTGAATTGAGTTTTGTCTTTTTTTGCAATGCTAAACATACGCATGGACCCCAGTTGAAAAAATATTGCTAACATAATCCAAAATGCTTGCCAGAATTTTCCTTAATACAGTATGCAAGCTGTTTTCCTCCCATAGCAGTAATTAGGTTCCAAAAGGGGTAACCCGAAGGTGTCCTTGCAGTGACCCCCTCTGGATTGCATTACAACATGCAGCCACGCAGAACACACGACCTGATAAACAGAGAACTCAACAAATTGAACAATCCTCTACAACAGCGCAGATGCAGTCGGTAAGCATTACGCCAGCAGGGAGAAACGTCCTCTATAACAGGACTGACAGGAAGACAAAGTCTGCTCAGCCTTTGGAGTCTGTGTGAGTAAATCTAGGAGTTTACCTGTGAGTCATCTCGTGCATACAGACACATATGCACACACCCCTCTATCACTGTGTTTGTATTCATCTATGTAAGAGGGAGAGTTTTATTCTACGTGCCCACACTGTCGATGATTTCCTCGATCGCTGGTGATAATCTTCACTCTCCTCCTTTTTCCCCATTGCTTCCCCTTTCACTCTCCTCTCTTCCTTCCAGCATTTCAAATACAAATGTGTAGATCTTATCATAGACCAGACAGCCGCGTCGGCCTATGACAGGTTATTAGTTTATTAGGATCCCCATTTGCTTCAGCATTGCAGCAGCTAATCCTGAGCCATGGTCTCACTCTGCCCCTAAAACATATTTTACTGCTTATGTTTTCACTAAGCAGAGGGTAACTGCATCGATGCGTCTGCAAGTTAAAGCAAATCAGTCTAATTCTTACCCAACGGCAACCACTTTGGTCATAAGTGGCAGCAAGAAATTTACAAATTTATATCCCAAAAGTCTCCAGAGTGTGTTAAGGGGAGTCCACCGTTATTGTCGTTCAAAAACCATACAAATGAGGAGGTGTATGAAATTTTGTTACTCCCAGCTCCTAAACACAACGTGCATCCTGGTGAGGTAGACTTATACTTATGGTACTTACGTTTTACTTTGGTGCCAAAATCATCAAAACCTTTACATGTTGAAATGTGATGTAACAGCAGCATAAGCAGAAAAAGAGTTCCACCGCATTATTTAAGTCTACTGACATTAACACCCATAATGTAGCTATTGTCATACCAGACCATGAAAGGCTGTAGCAGAAAAAAAAACCTGAAGTGTGCTGAACTATGCGGATTTCCATGGCTTATTTGAACAGTTTTAAAGAGGCAGTGTGCAAGATCTTGTTCATTTTTGGCTGCTGTGGAGGTTTTGTACTCCATTTGCCAGCAATCACTTGAGAATCCAACGCAGGAGGCCAGGGGAGCTCATTTGACCTTCATTTAAATTCAGCACTTCTTAAAATCTAGGATTATTCCCAAGAAAGGCTGACCCAAGTTAACTGCAATTTTAAAGATTGATAAATGCAAAACCAAAATGTACAGCTACTCCCCAAGTAAACAATACAGATTTTTAACTCCTTTTATTATTTGATCCATTTTACTGACAGCATCTTCTTCTTCTGTGACGAAGAAGTCATCCACAGTTGTACTCTGTGTATAACCTGTTTCCATACCTCACGATACACCCAGCTCCCTCTGTGGCTGTCACATTACATCAACACTGCATGAAAACACATGCAGCTAAGAACAGGTGAGTGTAGTGGTGTGTGCCCTAATCCCCCCTGAGATCTCCGACTGCCGGCCTACGGCAGCCCTGCACTTTGTCTAGACAGCTGTGGGAGTGTCATTGTTCATGGCCCATGCGGTGTGCATGTGTGTGCGTTCGTGTGTGCATATGTGCAAGTGTTGTCTCGTGCTTCTGTCAGGCTGTTATCGTTGCCATCAGGGGATCCGCCTGCTTTGTTCTATCATGATTAACAGAATGGCACTGTGTGGAGACGGTCTTTATCAGCACCCTCAACTGTCTGGGTGTGTATGTGGGGAGTAGGCCGGAGGTGCACAGTCATTGTGTTGACGAAACAATGGCATTCTTGACACGACCGAGCAGCTTGAAGCTGTCACACAGCTTCACAACTCTGTTAATCTTTGTTTTCTAATAGCCATCTCCATCCTGGTCTCTGCAAAACCTGTTTCCCCACATATCTATTATTAGTTGCACCCACCTCTGTATGTGTGTGAGTTGAATAGTGACACAACTGCTGACATGCTGCTCAGCAACTAAGAAGTTTAGAGGTTAATGGGGGAGAGGGACAATCAGCATTAGAGGCAGGGCTCCACTGAGACTGAGGAGCGTTACTCAGAATAAATTAAACCAGTGTCTGACCTCTATCATTAAGGAGTCAAGGGTCAAAGGTGAGAGTTAAGGCTCCTTGGTGGGGGCAGAAGAAGTACAGTAGCAGCTTTGTCAGATCTAAAGTCACTCTGAGGTCACTGTTGTAATAACTCTCTGCTTTTTGGCTGAGTTTCTAGCTACATATAGGCTTTGTCTGCAGTAGGGACATTTAAAAAGGTCTTCACGAGAAAGACTTCAAAAGAGCCATTAAAGCTGACACAGTTGACTTTGATTCATCGGCACCTCTGTTCACATCTATTCATCATCACCAAATGAAAGTTAAGGGCAGGCCCACAGGTCGATATCCACATTCTTTTTATAGCATCACCGGCCGGGTCCTTTTATATAATGAAGGTAAAACTGAAAATATTTCTCAAATCCTGAATTAAGAAACAACACTTTTTATTTTGTCTAATATGGCATTCTTCAGTGACATTAAATAAGGAACAAACAGTCATGTTTTCAAAACTGTCCACGAGGGTACAGCTGATACACAAAGGCCAATTTCCGTCTATTCCTGCACCAACAGCTGATAAGCGCCTTGTTTTTTTTGGTGATAAGCATGATGAGGTGTTTTTTTTAAATGAACAGATCAAATTTATAGGGCTGTTTTGAAAACCAACATCAAATTGCAACATAAGAAACTTACTTTGCTGCCATTTCTGTTGCAGTATTTGGTAGTGTTTATGTTTTTACATCCACACTGAATACAATTTATGTTTCATAAAGGAAATGGCACCTCAATACTGAGAACCCCTACAGCAGCTTGAGAGTTAAAAACTAAGATGCGATGTCTGCTTTGAGCAGCAGCACGTCATCAGAAGTAAGAAAAGCAAATATCCGGCGAAGGTATTGCAGCAATGTTTTTTGTTTTGTTTCTGTGGCTGCCTCCTGCTTTCAAAAAGGCAAAAAGAACTGAAGTAAAAACTGCACCCCTTACCTCGCTCGAGGATGCGATGAGTATAGGAGTGAGATAGGAGAGAACAGGTAGGCTGTGGAGGAGGGTGAGAAGGTGATATACCCCTTAGGGGTAGTGTGCAGACAGTCTAGGCTTTCTGAATGTTAAGCTCACCTCTTGCCAGTTTCACTAAAATCCTTTTTTCCGCTGCAGACTCTATTATATTACGCCCCACCTCATTTCTCACTGACCAATTTACATACTCTAACACTTCCATTCTAATTTAGGATCCACATGTTCGCTCCTTTAACACATAACATTTTTCAGTTCTTCATCTATTTTGGGACTGCTCTCTAAAAAAGCAGATCGTTGACTATTTTTATTCCTGACACTGTTTTGCTTACCTCTGTGTATTGCAGCTCTGGCCTAAATTTCCTACGACATTCTTTGAAAGCTGAAACGACGCGACTGGAGAAACAATTCTCATGATAGCAGGGGCTTAAAAGAAAGTAAACACCTCTTTGTCATCCAGCGTCTTCCTTCCCCTCACCCCATCCCCTTCCCCTCCACACGTCCCCTCCGTTACTCCCTCCTCCTTTATCCCTCTCCACGCCCTACTTTCCAATGAGCCCAGTCAGGACGCTTGTACAGATGGCCCTGCAACAGCTTGCTTTCCCAGTGGGAGCCGCTGGCATGGGAGGCTCTTTGGCCCAGTGCCCCAACCATCATCCCGAGTCTCTATAGGAGCCCAAAAGTGTGTTGGCGTCCAGACTGAATGCCGAGGTACAGGGGGAGAGCCAACCTGGCTACCGAGCTGCACCGCTGACAACAGGGAGAGAGCGCAAAATACCACACATATGTCACTGCACACAAGTTGCAACAAAATCAGACCAGTGCGCTATTGGTGGTTAATGGCGTGTGTGTGGTGAGGAGTGGATCTGAAAACAAATGAGTTCATTGTGTCTTGAAAAAACACATGCATGCACACTTGCACCCACACAGCAGCCAAACACAGTATTGAGTTACCGTCGAGGCATTCCAGCTCCCCACCCATTCCCCAGCCGTTCTCTGTGGTACGAGGCTGACAGAGGTTGGGACTCACACTCAGGGCTCAACAGGGACACGCTCTCCACATCCCTTTAGTGGAATTCCCCTGTAGTGTCTGAGCGGCGTCACAGTAACATCCTGGCACCTGTTCCACTCCCACTAGCTCCGTCAGTCCCAATGCAAAGCACACAGGGAATTGTCCTTCGTGGACACGCCCAGCGCACGTGTGTAGCCATCCTCATTCCTGAGCGAGTTTGGACACACTTGTGTGCATGTGTATGTGTTTGGCTTTCACTTTGTGTATGTGCATCCACTCGTGTGTATGGGCTTGCAAGTGGGCTGCGAGATTCAGAGTGTATCTAAGTCCAAGTGAAGTCATTCCTTCACTGTAAAAACAACCATCTGTAATACTGTTGTCCAAGAGGTGCGGCTGTGCTTCGATGATGTTTTGCACCTCGAAACGCAAAACAGAAAGATTTCAAGATCATGTTGCACGGGACAAAATGCACACTTTTAACACCGAAAGTCATATTATTTCCTCAGCAAAATTTGCAGCAACTTGACACAGAATCAAAATCAGCCTTAAAAAAATCATCAGCCCGAGAGAAAGTCTGTGCTTTTAAGACCAATTATGAGTGGAGCGCCATTATCCACTGATTCCACTTTCAAACCACTTCACATATGTGAAAAAAATACATGCTTCACTCTATTCTGCCACTTTAGAGTGGATGAAAATGAATTGAAGGTCTCTGACATGTGATGGGCCCAGGCAATCTGTCACATTACTTAGAGAAAATTGGAGCTGAGCACAGATTGGCTCTTATTGAGCATGTAGCACGTGTCTGAGCCTTGAGCGCCCTAAATCTGTCATTCACAATGGTCATATTGCTTTAAAAAACAGTCATATATTATTCATAATATTTCAATTTACAACCAGCCTTGATGCAATGCTCCATTGAGGCAAAATCAGACAAGAGTCATTTTATTTCTGTCCTAAATAGATGTAATTTTGCCTCAAGTGCCACTTATGAGGAATTACCAGCTCACCAAGCGAATGGACGAATACAGAAGTGGAAAACAGACTGGAGTGATGCTGAATGAAACAATGCCAATATGAAGCACAATAGTCCTGTAAGAGCTTTTTAAGATTAGACTGTTCTGAACATCTGAACATCCACTCAGAATTGCATTGTCCTCAATGAAACCTGTACAATTGTAGCTGCAAAGCAGTTAGAGCAACATATGCAAATCTAATAACGAGACGTTGTTAATTTCATCATGGCTGTCTTCTTTCCTGTTAAAGTACATCTATCTGCTCATTACAACTAGCATCGACAGAGGCCATGTGGTGTGTCACGGCTGATGTATGATGTCGGATCATACTAATTAGTGTTAAGGGAATGAACGGCCTGGTTTGTTCAAGTCTTGCCTCATGTATTTTAATATTAACAGAGAAAGGCAAAGGTCAGAAACCGTGCTTCATTCATTAGCAACTAGTTGTTTCATGTGAATATGGACATGAAGATAAATAAACCTTCAAAGATTTTTTCGGTCGGTTAAGGGGACTTCCCAGTGGTCATGATGGTGCTATTGATAGCGACAAATGTACTGATAAAATCAACACCTTGTTTTTGAAGTGGAACAATGGTTTAAAATAGATAAAGATTGACCTTTTTCCCTTGGTTTGGTTTTCTTCAAATCTACTCAAGGAAACAAAATATCTTAAATAACTAATGTTGTGTAATCCTAAGCAGCTTCCGATAAATTGCTCATTGTTCAATTAAAGGCAAAAAACAAAGTAAAGTTGGCTTTAATTATCTCCCCTATGTGTAATTATATCATCCCTACGTGTAACAGTAAAGTGAGGAAATATTGTCTTTATAATCAAGTGATTTACAAAACGTGTATCGTCTACCCGCTCCTGACTTTTAACTGTTTGTGTAATATAAATAAGTGAATATCTACATCCCACATCCACTAGAGTAATCGCTTTTCTTACTCCAGCTGCTTATTGAACGCGCAGATGGGATCTAATCATATCATTGCTTTTTTTTTTTGACCCAGCTGATCCATAAAGACAGACCGTCAATAGTTGCCCATATGACAGAATGCGGGCCATGTGGAGGCAGCTCAGACCAGTTCTGGAGAGTGCTGAGCGTTTCCATGGAGTCAAGGCTCCTGTTGGGAGGTAATTAGATGCCTGTTGAGCTCCCACTGTGACACCCCCACTTCTCTCCATCAAAATCGCTTGTTCGTCCTCTCTCTCTCTCTCTCTCTCTCTCTCTCTCTCTCTCTCTCCTTGTCCTTGTGACAGAGCAGCCTTCTTCACAAAGTGGTTCCACTCGTGAACCCCCGTCTGACTGGGCCTGTCAGCGAGATCACTCTCATCATCTCCGTGTCAGTGGCAAAGCCGCTGTGTAGCCAAAGGACTTCCAGAGGCCCGTCAGGTTCACAGGACATCACAACGTTCTGTCCTGTCTCAGTAGAGCTCCTGCCGGGTTGAGGAGCTGCTTATATAAGGTGGGTAAAAGAAAAAAGAAAAGAAAAAAATCAAACGCACTAGACAATCTAGTGGTTTCTGTAAAAATGTTTTGATGCTTGTTAACTTGGGGGATTTCCCCAAAAAGCAGAACCAAAGAGGTTATGTGTGAATGAAAATGCAGATGAAAAGGTACAAGTGTTTTCTTTGTATGTGCGTTTCGTTTCATTGCAATGCACTTTGCGGCAGAAATCAATTTTAAATTCAGAAATGTATCAGCTGCAGCAAAAAAAAAAGTTAAATGCCCCCCCTACACAAAAGACATGACAGTATATGCCACGTGACCGTAGAAAAGTGTCTACCGGTCGACATTTGGTAATTCTGTTTCTACTGCGGGATCTCACATGATCTTGTGCATTTTCACCATCTTGCAAATCCATCTGCCTCGCAAAGTAACACGATTTGGTCAGCAGGACTGCATAACATGTTAAAACCAGTAAAACTCATTTGTATCGCAGCTGGACTTACACCATTGCCAGACATTTGCTCACAGTACTTTACTTTTTACTTTAGCGTTATTTTTTTTTCCCCACCGGGAAACTTCAAGCTTCCATTTTAAACAATGTTAGTTTTACTGTTTTGAGTCTTGTTTTTTTTTTTTAACTCAAGCGTCCTCTCGCGCGAGGCACTTCTATTGAGGCACAATACGGCTATTTTAAACCATTCCATCGTTGAATTTAGAGCACAATTACTTTACTGTGATACATACCGATACTGTGTTAAAGAATTACACGTGCCGTGACAGAAGATTTTGTACATACGCCCACCCCTACTTTAGTGACAAGTTTTAATCTGCACACATCACGGGGAACTGGCAAGAGGATGTGGATACCTCTGCTGTCTGCTCTGTCACAGTATATTAAGAAATAGTGCAGTTCTGTGATGTAAAATCGCATGTGATCTGCAAATCCTTCAATCACACACGCAAGCCCCTTCCCCCATACACACACACACACACAGCCGTAAACCTTGCGATGGTGATAAAGCTGTCATTGCTACCAGACTAACAGCCACTGTGTTTACCTCCCTGCCCCAGACAGACCCTGCCCTCTCTCTCTCTCTCTCCCCCTCTGTCTCTTCTACAAACACACATACACAGGCCCGCAAAGAATGGCCTCAGTCTCCCTCAATCTCACGTCAACCCAAACGACGATGGCCTCATTAACAGCACACCTGTTATTCTCTGCAGACTTGGCCTGAATTGGAAGGAACATGTGCTGTAATCTATGTCTGTACCTGTAAGACTTGTTACCAGCGACTTCTGACAGAGCCCTCCTCTGGTGACTCACGCCTTACAACCCCTAACTACTGTGCTGTTAGAGCAAGCTGTCGTTCATTTCGGTTCAAAACCAATCTGCAGTACAGCCGAGGGCAGCGAGGCTGTACGGGCTCGGGCTAACAGACTAAACCCAGAAGAGGTGCGACAGAGACCTGCGCAGGGTCCTGATAACTGGAGGACAAAGTCAGCGTGGGCTAATGGTGCTCTTGCATAGACATAATTCGGTGTTTATCTCTGGCTGATGACATGCAAAGATGTGGAGAAAACTGGTCACTGTACCATTTCACAAAAAAAAAACCCTCACATTTCGTATGCATGCCACAGAACAAGGAATGTTTGTTTTTCACCCCTCTGTGCATACAGAAGCACACACTGCCAGTGAAGGTGCGAGTGAGCAAATACACATTTCCCAGGGTTGCATCCTAAACCCAGGGAGGGGGTTTAAAAACAGATGAACCAGGGCTAAGTGTTTGGGAAGGCGGCGAGATAAAGTGCTGCCTCCTGAAAGTCCATGCTGAGAGGGGACGGTCCAGAAATGTGATGCCCCTCTCCACTACTACTTCACTCCTGGGGTGGGAGGGGGGCACGGAGGTGCAGCCCGGCTGAGGAGAGGGGTAGAGGAGACCAGAGCTGGAGGCGTGGGAGTGCTGGGAGCATAAGTGGCTTTACTGGTAATATCAACAATCCCCGCTAAAATGTCTCCCCACCTAACTGGTTTCTGACGGAACTACTTTCACGTAGCTTGCAGTAAGCTGCAGAAGGCAGATAACAAATCCTTTTGGGTTGTATTGGTAAGCTGTGCAAGCCGCTACATCGCCCTCAGGTGAAAAAAAAAGGCTGCTTTCCACCTCTGGGGTGGATGATGCAGATTTTTGAAATAGAGTAAAATGTCACTGGTGCCACACCTGTTCATGACAGAAATATTTTAAATAGGCAACATTTAAATTTCAAGAGGATGCACAGAGAACAAAGAGAGAGAAATGCAAGGGAGTGTTTAAAGAAACCAGCAGCGAGTTTACATGGAGCCTGCACTGCCACGTTAGTACATGTTAATAATTAGACCAAAAAAAAAAATGAGATAAGCTTTGCACCATGTAGGCGTTTAAACCAAGCAGTAAACAACAGGGTATGGCATTATCTATCCGAGTTAGACGTGGCTCCTGTCTGTTTTCACTGGTGTACAACAATGTCACAGTGTCACCTGACGACACATCCTTTAATGTCTCCTATTACTGTGTCAGAGGCAAAAGACGCAGTGACTCCAGCAGCAGTCCCCCATATGAGCCGGATCCCCCTCACACGCCCTAAAACAGACTTGCACACACCGCTGACTCACGCCACGGACTGGGATGTTTTCATCGTAGTAAAGTGATGCCAGCGGCGCTACCGTATCTCTAAACAAGATAAGGAATAAACGATGTCATCACTGTTGCCGATAAAAGTTTTAACCGCACAGTGATCGGGTCGGGGTTGCGTTGAAGGCTGATTTCTGAGCGTTTCTCTCACACGCGCACAAACACAGGCACGCACGCAGGCTGTGGGCGTGAGCGCAATCTCAATATGCAAATCCGGGTAGTAGTAGGGTAACCTTGCGTTTATGGGCTACTCACCAGCACTACACTCTGATCCCCATCTTTGATCCAACTTGTATCCGATGACAAATCAATAACACAGCCGCTCCGTAGACTCCAAAATGATTTCACAGAACAGCCCGTCCAACTGGCATCCGTGGGAGAAGTCGAGCCGGGGACTCCGGAGAGGCAGAGTCTGAGGGACGCGAAGCGGTGTAAATGATACCGATGGTAGCGCGGAAACGTCCTGGCTCCGGACGGGTTTTGCGCCGGCGAACGGCGGAAAGATACGCGGAGCTGATGCCGTCAGAAAGCGCGTCCCCGAAGGCGTGGCGACTGTCCTGTCCTGCGCCACGGAGACACGGCTCACCACACAGCACATCAACACGTCCTCGGAGCGAGTGATTAGAGAGAGGCGAGGACTCGGAGAGGGAACTACTCTGGCAGCGGCAAGTGAAGTGAGCGAAATAACCTGACCTCCGCTTTGGGGTTTTCAAAATAAGACGCGCGCGGAGGCACATTTGGCTTTGGTTTCTCCCGTCAGTCAATCAATCAATACGTGATCGCAGACCGTCCAGGTACAAGACAAGACACGCTCGTACAATATATAAATTGAGAAGCTGCAAGAGAATGAATATGCTACGAGAGAAGAAGACAGGACCCATCTAAATGTCTGTCAGTCTCGCTTCATTTCGCCTTCGTATTCTGTGGTGCATATATTCCGATGAGTTTGCACTCCCTGTGACTTTTGAGGCCCCCGTTTGAGGAATCGTGCCGCGACCAAAAGCTCGTCACAACACTTAACAACAGCAACGTTATTGATCAGCAGCTTCTCATGATCTGCACGAAGTTCGTTTTACGTTGAAGGGAAGATGAGTGGCTTCCTGTAACAGTGCACTATGCGTGGCTTGACGGTGTTCATGAAGCGTGACTCTCTCTCGCACACACACGCACGCACGCACGCACGCACGGGCGCACACGCAATCCCAGAGCTTCAATTAGTTTTCTCATTTTACACAGCTGTAAACTGCATCCATGTTTACCTGCCA
>JAPQRN010000002.1:24201640-24213683 GCA_037367275.1 Coranthus polyacanthus | reverse complement strand
AACGGTTGGAAAGTTATTACACAGAAAATAAATCTGAAAAATGTTACAGCTGATTCAGTCAATTCACAGTCTATCTGCTGTTTTGCTCAAGTGAAGATGATCTTGTATATCCTGTACTTTTTTAATCCCAGGTCTTCCTATAAGTGGGTGTAAGTTTCAGTGTCATATGGCTGAAATGCTATACCATTCTCCTCTGGGAACTTAAAGCCTGAGGGTCTTCATGACTGTGTGTCTCTGGGTTTGAGATGTTGCATAACAGTTCAAAAAATGAGGGTCTACCAAAGAGAGGTGATACCGCATGTACTTTTGTCAACTGTATGATTTAAGGTAGCTTTGTGGTGTTAATCATATCCAGTGAGTAAGCTACAGAAAAGGGAACAAAAACTATGCATCCCTTAGATCCTGGGCAAAAAACATCAAACAAAAAAACAGACAAAGGAACAAAAATCAAGACGGAGACTCAGTGGATGTAATTACAACTAATGCCCAATTTCTGCAAATAATACTTATGCCTCTGTGATAAGCAGGATCTGAGGTAGGTACAGATTGTCATTCCATCCCACTGTCTGTCTGGCTGATTCTCATGAATGTGACGTCTCAGGGATGATGATTTTTTTTCTTCAAATTTGGCACAAATTATCACTTGCAACAAAGGATGAACTGATTAGATTTTGGTGGCCAGAGGTCAAGAATACCACAACCATAAACCGTATAAGAAGTGGACAGAACCACCGTAAAGTCACCCTTCGGTTTTTGGATTGCTGACGTCACCATGTTGTCACCAGGAGTGTGAGGCTTGGTTTACTGACACGGTAGAATGCTGAACTTCATCAAACATTTTGTTTACAGCTAAACAAAGTCATTTGAGGTTCTTGTTAGTATAACTTATTTTTCACAACTACTGTTGAGCTGCATGTCGAGAAACAATAACCCATCAATTCAATCCAATGCGTCCACTATCCTCACACCTTAAACTGTTCATGCAGTTCTCTCAATTACTAACAACCTGCAATTAGTGACTTTTAGTTTAGCAATCTTTTGTTTATTTAATTGGTGACCTTGGCCTTTGACCTCTGGCCACTAGAATCTAATCAGTTCCTCCTTGAGTTCGAGTGAATGTTGGTGTCATTGTCATGTTGCATTCATTAGAATGGACAGACATGAGACGTATTGGATTTTAAACGTAATGTGAAGTGACTGACTGACCAACAGACCTTGTAGAGACGTGTCGTCTCGCAAAAAAAAATGTTTTAATCAATAAACAGAAGCTCAGAAAGCAGGCTGTCATACACACCTGTCAATCAAAGCCCTTGGCCATAACTCACAAATTATGACAATAAATAAATAAAAGCATACACATTTGTAATAGTATAAAATGATGAAGTGATTACATTTTTTTATCCAAAAGGTCAAAGATCAACTTCAGTGTGACATAATATTCCCAAAAAAAACACTTACCTTTTATTAAATCCCTTGAAAACCATCATAATACGATTGTGGGCAGTCATGGATTGAAATGCAACTTGCCTGGTTCATGAGGCGGTAATGCTAGTTATAACTATTAATTGCACTATTGGACTTTCTGGACATTTGAAGCAGATTTTTAGCAATAGGCTTTGAAGGTCCTCATCTGTATCTATGTTTAACATTATGCGTTTGTGCAAAAATCCATTTTAACCAGAGCCTTAAAGCCTTTAATGTAAGACTTGAATGTATTTTATTACAGTCCCAGATGAATCCAAAAACCCACATTAAACTCATCTAATGTCACTTTGCCTTTAGCCGGTTTGTCTGCATTAAAATAACTCTCCTCATTATTTTTTTTTATTTGTCCATTACCATATTTCTGTCCGCCCCCCCCCTCGTATCTCCCTCTTTTTTCCCCCATCCATCTTTATAATCTTTGTTTACAGCGTGCCCTAACTCCCATGTTATCACAGCTGCAATCCAAATCCATTATAAAAACTCATTGCCCTTTTATATATATAAAAAAAAAACATGATAACTGTGTGACTGAAGCGATGTAAGGTGTGAAGAAATGAACATGTATGTGACAGTCATGAATTGAAAAAAAAATTGAACTCACTTCTGTCAGATGAAAATACAATTTCACGGTGGGATTAAAAAAAATGTTTAAGTAATTTTCTCATTTGTATGCTCGAAACCCAATAAACAAGAAAGTAATTACAGTGGCGAATAAATTATTTATATCAGTGAATGGAAGACAGTTTTATTCCCTCTAAAATCAGAGAGCATAGAAATATCAAAGCAGACCTTTTTTCACTGGATTTCTGCATTTCCTATTAGTTTATTGTGCTCTAATACTGTGCTTTACGATTTTTCCATATTTGCAACGGTTTAATTGAAACAATGCTTATGCAGTTTTAGCTCTTGTAAAACTGGAAGATTGTACAAAAACTGCTCCAACTTACACTTATGGCTTTACTTCTTTATGCATAGGCATGTTTATTATGATCAGCTCAAGGTTACTTGGACTCACAATGCTTTGTCAGCTTACTCATGAATAAAATAAATGTTTAACAAAAATCTGCAATGCTTTAGTTTTTGTGCTGAGTTAGAAAAAAACTGCTGAAAATGAGACGGGGGCACTTCAGGCTGCGGCCATGATGCTGGAATATAAGAGGTAGGTTAACATATAGAGTTAATACCTCTGTTAAGAGAGAGGGCAAATTCTGGCAGTTTTCTATCATGTTTTTTTTAAATTTATTTCTCTCTTATTCTGCTGCAGTCTTTCTTTTCTTGTTCCCATGCATCAGGAGGTTGCATTTCTAGGCACAGAAATAAATTGTATAGCGGTTAATGGTAGAATACGCAGCAGAGGGGATTAATATATGCCTTTCATGCACACATTTGAAGACAGTTAATCGCTCCATTTTAGGTTTTTGTCACAGTAAAGTTCTCTAAACCACTTGGTGCTATTATCAGTGGGTTCTCGGTAATAATGCTACAGTTATTAATACCTTATTGCTGTCTCTCAGAGTCAAGGAAGCTTCCATTGGTCGTCGCTTTCTTCCAAGTCGCTTCCTTCGTTGGCTAGACAAGAGAGCAGAAAAAGTCCTGCCTCAAATTCAGATGTTCAGTAACGCAATGAAAAACATTACAGCGATTATCAGTTCTGCTGCAACATGGAACAAACTGCTGACACGCTTCAGGAGAGAGGAGCTGCCCTCGTAAAAGGACTCAAAACTTATTAGTCTGCCACTTAACAGCTTTGGCTTTTTTCATCTTTGTTGACTCTTTGCACAAAATGAGACTAAATGGTTATTTTGCCCGTTGGTTTTACCACCATTTACTCATCTTCCTTAAGTAATTGTTACTCGATTTCTCTTGACATGTCTCTTCTCCTTCTTGTTTTGTCTTCTCCCAAGGTAATTGTGATCAGAAAAAACCATTACCACGCACACTCGGGTCAATTCTTCCACTCAGGAATATTGACGTACAGACCTGAGACCTGTGTGGGTAAAACAAGACGATTATAAGCCTAAGCATAACTCTACCTTAGGGTTAAGGTTCCATGAAAAGAGTGGATGTTAGAAGGTTAATTACACCTGAAATCTCCTGGTGTGTTTGCAGCACCTGAGGTTTCAGCATAGAGTTCTCTTGTAGTAAGTACATTCAGTAATCTAGATCGAAAGACGTGACACTCGGTTTTCAGTAAAGTGACAGAAAATGGATGAAAGTGTAACACTCATCTTTGGCCGTACAGGTTGCTGGGTGAACATCTTGATCTCACAGCAGGAACAACCTGATGTCAGAGGATTAGCTGCTAACTGTAGCGCCACCAGATTTTGTTCCGGCGGCATCGCATTCGCAGCATGCGCAGAGCTGGCTTTTTAGCCCAGTCTCTACAGGAACTTGCTGGCGGTGTCTTCACAGATGTGGCTGAACACCTGGTCGACTGGAGGCGTCTTTGAAGAGCGGCTGCAGAGGGATGTTAGCAGACTTCGGTAGTATCTGCTCAAGTCTGCGTCAAAGTAAACCACGTCAAATTGAATGTCAGTTGAATTAACTGGCAACACATGAAACTGATTATTTATATGAGCACACTGCAGAGATTCAGTGTTTGAGATGTATTCAATGACCTTGATGGTTTCTGTTGTGGAACCTAATTGCCATAAAACTTTCCTTTTTCATTTCATTCTTGCTAGCTTGCTTGACCAGTGTGGTTCACACTCTCTCATTCTTTTTTTCTTTGATTTTTTTAAATATGCCTTTATGTATGAAGAGAAACGACAGATGCTCTGGTTGTTCACACAGAGCCCAGCAGAAATCACCGTCTTTTAACTAACTCCCTGTTTATGACTTAAGAATTTCTTATCAAAATTAAAACTAATTAGGTTGAATTTTAACTTCTCTGAAGGAAATGTCACAGTTTTTTTGCCAGATTTCCTATCAGTGCGTGTAGCAATGCAGTAATTTGAGGAAGCAGGGTTGGTCTGGGAAGGAAGTGTTATCTGTACAATACTTTCATCTGACTGATAATGACATTGGTAATATGAAGGCATTTTTCATTACTGTCAGTGCAGCTTTATAGTATTGTTATAGTATGAAATAGCTGCTTATTCAGTCTACAGTTTAGTGTAGAAGCACCGGTTGCACCATGTGCTATCACTGCCCTGACAATAAAACCAACGTTTGAGAATTTGCTGCATCACTGCAAAGCTGAAGGCTTTACTTCGCACCAAGTGTCGGCCATAGGCTGAGTTTAGGATTTGAACATTTTATCCCTTATCCCTTCTATCCCAAGACTACAAGGTCTAGTTTTGTTTTGTCTTTTAGAGTGTTTCCGCCAAAAAATTCTGTATGCTTGTGTGTATTTAAGAAAAGCTGCTTTTTGCTTTGAGGCAAGAAAATGTTGTCTTTTCTTTAATTGCATTGGGGAAAAAAATGGAGAAGGTACATTTCAGGAGAAAAATATTATTGGAAATATCTATTTTTTGTTCTCAGTGCGATGAAGGAGGATATATCATGTAAGGATCCGCACATTGGTGCTGAACGTTTTGGCAGTGAATCAGTTGTCATCTCTCAGCAGCCTGTTAGCGTGCTAAGACGCTTGCCCAGTTAACAATACTTAACAAGGAAGTCCAAAAAACAGGCTGGAAGGCGAGTCCTCTCCCCGTTGCATTTATAAGTCTCCAACTGCAGATTTATACCGAGCCAAAGGCAAAAGCAACACTACGGAGCAGATATATGACCACGGGACAGTAAAGTTAAAGCTGTGTAAAGTTGAAGGTAAAATTTCACTGCTGGCTCTAATAGTTGGTTCAAGTTCATTTAAAAAATTAAATATGAATGTACATCATATTAATGGAGCAAATTATTATGTTTTATACTTCTGAGTATATAGGTATAGAGTTGATAGGACTTTTTAATCCCCTGCCTTTTCATGGCTTATAAATCACAACAATCTTCCGGTCAGCAAGACAATTTGGTGACTGTGAGGATAGAGGAATCCCGTAGACTTACACTGAAAAATACTAAGTCAGTACATGGTTTCTTTAGATTATTGTTCGATTCATAAGATTTTAGGCAAAAAGGCTTTGATGGACAGGTGTGTCTGACAGGTAGCTCAATGTGCTCAGTCGGACTTTCAAAGCTTCTTTTATTGAATATATTTTTTATCCTGACACACAACTTAGCTGTAGCTGTAGTTGTGGTTAAAAACTGACACTAACAAGAGCATCTGAATTCTTTGTTGCAGCAATGTTTGATGAAGTTTAGCGTTTGCTCACCCATCACCCCCTCAGCTCTGCCGTTTTGTCCGAATACGGTCACTTCTGGCTCCAAAAGGCCAAAACGCAAAGCTTCAAAACGTCAGTCCAAAAACACACTTCTTATATGCAGTCTATGGTCAGTTCACACAACTTTTCCCTTTGTCCAAAAACACTTTAATCTCATCACAAATCTTTGGTCTGACCTGGGTTTTGTTGAAGAACAAAAAACCATTACGGCAAACGAAAATTCTCCCATTGCACGGACTGACGTGCATCTTAGTATTATTTTAACACAGACTTTCAAAATGTGAACCTTTCGTGTACATTGTGTTCCCTGCGCTGCTGTCCTCATGGCCTGTTTAACCGCAGAGCCCGAGATAAAGAAAAAGAGAGGCAGAGGGAGAGAGTGCGGCTCCATTACTGTATCACGTTCACCTCGATAGCCAAGAGAATAGAGGCCACGGCGGTGCTGAGGGCTGGAAATGCAGCAGGAGAATGAGACGGGTGCAAAGTAAGAGATGCAAGACGGATTATTTGTGTGTGTGTGTGAGTGGGAGGATCAAATAGTATATGAGGAGAGAGAGTGTATGTGTGTGAGTAAGTAAAGCAGATTGATGTAACCAAAGGATTCTGTCCATCACTCATGTTGGCGCTCCCTTACGGTGGGATATTGCTCACACGCACACACTGTGAACCTCAGCACTTTTCCTATTGGCCGTCCTTCTGGACTATACATCAACTCACTGTGGTGGAAGTATCCCCAAGACCCCACAAGTTATAGAGCTGGAACACACACACACACACACACACACACATGCACACACACACACACACACACACACACACACACACATGCACACACACACGTGCCACTCACAATTCATCACTGTAGCTGTGAAACAATCCCAGAGACCCTACAAGTTACAGCTGGAAATTTAGCTGACACTAACACACACACCCACACACACACACACTAACACACACACACACTAACACACACACACACACACACACACACATAGCATCATAGTCAAAGCTGCTATTCATCAACAGAGCTACCACCCCTGAATTCCACAACTAGCACCACTGAAAATATACTATGGCTGGTACTTGTGTGTGTGTGTGTGTGTGTGTGTGTCACAATTTATCACTGCTACTAGCCAGCATATCACAGGAGGCTGCTGAGGAACACGTGTGTGTGTGTGTGTGTGTGTGTGTGTGTGTGTGTGTGTGTGTGTGCGTATATATGGACAAAGAATCGCTGCAGAGAACGTCCATCACCTCAAGTCTTAACAAATGTAGACACACACACACACACACACACACACACACACACACACACACACACACACACACTCTGAGGTTCATAACCCCCCCCCTGCAGTGTTACAATTGAATCTCGGTTACAAACACACACATGCAGGGCTCTGTCAGGTTCGTTTCACACAGATCACCATGGGATGTGTGAGTTATTGCAGTGAAGCGCCTCAGCAGAGGCTTGACACGGAATGTGATGAGAGGCCCAGCAGGGCCCTCGCATGCTGCAGGTCGGACTTAACCCGAGCGGCGTCGGCAGTGCATTTTACACGTCTAATGACACAGGTTTACACGTGCACGAAAAACGTGATTAGCTTTAGAGAAACGTCACGACGGGGGTTAATGTAACCACTTTGTTTCAGTTAAAGAACCTTTGTTGTCATGGTTACAGTAATAAATCACATTTTTACAGGAAAGTTTTTCCCACAGAGAGAACCGCAGCACTAAATCAGCTTCATTTATAGAAAATGAGCTTGGACTAAGTTGTCCAAAATGAAGATCTCTCCAGACCAGGAAACATTTGTTCAAAAATGATTCCAAAAGCTTCACCTACTTAGTGTTGCCACAGAACCGTCACATACAAAAAACACATACAACGCTTAAATGATGATTATATTTATGGATCAGTTTGGTCTCTAAAGTGCATTTGTTCATGCATCATGTTAGAAAAGAGTTTTCCAGTGTTTAATACATCTATGGTAATCCATATTCAGTGCTGGGGATGCTACTTTTGAAATAATTACTAGCTGTGATTTGAATACATCTGAGGTCGTTGTTGAATATATCTGAGCTTGCGAGGTTGTTAAAATTAGATTTGTACATTTTAAATGAAATCATAATAAAACAATGACTGGATAATCAAAAGTCTTTATATCTTTTTTTATGAAAGCTCGGACACAGCTGTGGAAAATTCACGTGGGGAAACAATTTTGACTGCAATCAACAAAAAAAAAAAAAAACACCACGGCCTCTAGGCCACACCACAAGGCTCGAAAATGGAACACAGCAATGCGGCTAATTTGCCACACCTCTGTGACCACTGCGCCCCTGTGATCCACATTCTCAGTCAGTTTCATCAGGTCAGCGCTCGTCTGGTCTCTCAGATACACCTACAGCCGCGTATGTAAATGTAACTAACGCGGTGTTAATTATACTAATCGTGGACGCCCGAGTCGAACCGAAGAGAAGAGAGAAAACATCACTGTAACTGATCATTTCTGCCTGTAAAGATTTGGATTCACTGTATCCTGTCAGTGAGTGTTTGTGTGCGTGGACTGGGGGGGTGGTGGTGGTGGTGGTGGTGGTGGGGGGGGGCTGAGAGCAGGGCGCATCGATTCGATTGACAGACGAGAAGCGCTGCAAATTCAGACAAGACAGCCAATTAAAAATAACTCATAGTGCCAAATGAATCGCTGTGTAGACGCAGAGGCAGCTCCGTGTCGCATCCTATCTTTGATGGTGTTGAACTCAAATCTGTCCCACCGGCTTTGTTGACCCCTCCAGAAATCTGCCGAAAAAGGCGTTCCTACAGGCAAGAAGATGCAAAGCAGAACAATGACCGTTATTAACAATATATTCAGATTGAACCGCTCTGTAAGCGCCGACATTTTGACTAGTAACCATCATTTAATTACATATTTTTTTCCTCAGTTACATTTATTTTATCATTTAAACATATAAGTATTTATTATAGTACATCTCGACCTGGCTGCAAGCAAAATCTTTCTTATAATATATAAATGTTTTTGACAATGTCTCCCTTCTTTGGACATCTTTTTCATTTTAATGCAGCTCTGTAGTTGATCTGGGCTTATTGATGGTTTACACCAAGTTCCACTGTGGTAAAAATGTCAACAGGACGCTGATGCCAGTTTCTCACCAACAATAATACTACAGCAAAATAGAGCTCTGCATGGCCTGGTCGCTGATCAATAAAGCAGCCTTCTTAAAATTCAGGACTCACCCTTTAATGTGAGCCACGAAGTCAATATTTGATGGATGGAGCAGATTTATTTGGCTTCTGGTATTTAACCTGCAGTGCTGCCCTATGTGGGGGGCTCCAAAGATTACCGAGGAGGTCCAGAGCCTCACAAACTTGGAGGAAATTGCATTCAGGGGAGATTGAGAACACAAGGAAAAATGAATGTAAGACAATCAATCTTTTACATCTACAGCAGAATAATTAAAACAAATGTTTGCAGCACTTTGAGAACTTAACTTAATGAGAGTGCACTTTGAAAGTAGGCTCCTATAAAACAAGCAGTGGACTTATATAGGAACACAGTGTATAGTAATCAGCACTCTTACAGTTTGACCTTTAACAGCTAATTTACATTTGGTTTTGTTACATGAGTATCACTTATTTTTCTCCACATTGTTTCCTCCCTCTCCCCTGCCTCTGCAGTCTTTTGTGCATCTACTGCTGTGTGCTAATTAGCCTACTGTACTTACTGAGAAAACCACAGCACTTTCATTGTTTTATGTGTCTAATGTAGAAGATCCCAAACTGCAATTTTAAGGTGATACATGAGGTTCATCGTGTAGGATTTGTGCACGTCTGCGTTTACTTGGAGTTTGCGTCGGAGTCCGTGTTGTGCTGTGAGCTGGTCATTTGTTGACGACAGCTGACTCTGTTTCTCTCTTTTTACATTTCTTTGTAGAGGACTTGGCTTGGTTTTTCAATGCTCCTGAGTTCTTCCCTGCCTCTCTTCAGCTCTTCTACAGCGGCAACACTGCAGCAACTGTTAGCTCAGAAATGGAACTGGCTATCGATAAAAGGTGAACGCGAATGAGTGCAATGGAAACAGAAACGATGGAAAACATGCATAAATGTATTGTGTGTATTTATGTGTATTTTGTTTTGCAGATTTTCTGAAACTTCTGTTAACATTTGCGACGCATTTGGATGGAAACCCACAGCCATTCAACCTGTGCTTTCGATATTATCTACATTTCTGAACAAAAACAAGCCACCGGTCGCGTATAGTGCGCATTAAACTCTTTCTGCTTAGGACAGCAGAACCTTAAACATTTCAGTGTCCCGCGGAAACACTGAATCAGCAATGAGGTCACGCGCAGACATATTGGAAACATTACATTACATTACTCTGCTCTTTGTAGTCAAAGCACAAATGCAACAGAAATAAGTCCAGCCTCTCTCTTGTACAGAAACGTCTCCTTTCTCTGATCTTGTATTGCAGTGTTGTCGTCAATGCAGGTGAAACAAATGCACCACTTGTCATTTCTATTTCCATACCATTTCCATTTTGTGTAGTAAGCACTATGTGGCCAAGAAATTGAGAAAAGAATGTCTACTTCTTCCACTTTGTCTTTTCCAATTTTATCCTTGGTTTATCTTACATGTATAAAGGGGGGAAGGAAAAAAAAAAAAGAACAACAACATCCCTGTTTTAACAGCAATGGGTTAAGAATGAGATTTACTGAACCCCTAATCCCTAAAAACTGTTTTGCCATCTTGTTTTGCACTGTCAAGCCAAGCCATATCCTGCAGTTAATCAAAAGATATCCGTATTTGGCAAAGGGTGGAAATGCATAACAAGATTACTTCATCTGAATTTGCATATGTTTGTGACAAGTATTTGTTGATATCTGTGCAGCAGCGTAAATTTAATTTTATTAACACGCTCACTTATCCATTCCACCGAAACCCCCTTCGTCTCTCTTCTTCTCTTCTTCCGCTCAGGTCATCTCTGTTTTGAGGCTGACAACTGTTCAGCCCGGATGATTATCATTTCAAAGATTCATCGCTAATAGGCAGTATACCGACGCTGGTAACCAATCTTGAAATGCTGAGCTCTGACAAATGCTCTTCCCTCCGCCGCTTCTTTATAAGATCTTTACGAAGCCGCAGAGCTGAAGTGATAACTTTAAGGGGCAGTGGAACGTCTAATAGTCTAATAGCACACTTCTCAAATGGCTAAATAAAGCATGACTGAAACTCTTCTACTTAAAGCTTTCTACAAAACTGATGCTGCCACAAAATGCATTAATGTTCGTTCAGAAGCCTTATTGCAAAGAGAAAAAGGCAGAATTCGCTCGATGTTAGCAAACATGTACTGGCTTCATGTATTCAAACATGAAGGGAGATCACATGAAAAAATCTGCGCTCCTGTTTCTTTTCTACAGCTTTTGTCTGATTTTCGTGCCAATGAACATGGTTTGTTCCTTTTCTTTTAAGGACACGCCTCCCATCAGGAACAGGATCGACCGATCAGTCAGCTCAGAGCTCAGGTCCACACATTGTTTCTGGGTTTGGTGGGAGCTGGAGGGAAGCACTGAGAATGCTAAGTGTTAAATATTATATGTGACATCTGATAAGTGTTATGGGAAATGTGTTGCATGTAGGTTTCTGTGGTGACGGTGGGAATGGCTTGAGGCGAAGGAAAGCATCAAGACTAGTGTATGTGTTTAATGCACTTCTTAGTGACAAGAGTGCATTTTTTTGGTTTGCTAGTTTGTCACTTTTTTTGTACAAGGAACTGACTTGTGGAGATTAAACCTGTCAGTGTTTAACAAGATGAATGCAATCAAGCCAATTAATTAAAAATGCACAACTGTACTTGCCCATTGAGCTTTCTTTCTGGTCGATAACCTATTTCAGGGATCGTTGCTTGGAAAGAAATAAAAATAAAAACCGTTTCCATTTGTGAATGAGACAAAAGACACGTATGTCTGACTTAAAGAACCAACAGGGATTTGCACACTTTGTACCAAGCATTTTTAGCTGCATTTCAGTCAGAATAAAAGGGACAGATTATTAGACATACAGATCAGATATTAAGGTTACGATGCTGTTATACGGACTTCGGCGGATTTCCTGACACCCAACAGTTCTTCTTACTTACTCTAGACTTTAATTCTTTGGCACCTTGACGTCAAATTAGTTTAGTGTTGTGTTTAGTGAATAAAATATTTTTTCTCGACATAATTAGTGTGTTTTAGGCAACGTTGGCATTGCTGTTGACTTGACC
>JAPQRN010000002.1:24153847-24182932 GCA_037367275.1 Coranthus polyacanthus | reverse complement strand
TGATGTGTCGTCATGTGATGTGATGTCATGTGTTGTGGCATCATGTGTTGTGGCGTCATGTGATGTGGCGTCATGTGATGTGGCGTCATGTGATGTGGCGTCATGTG
This sequence comes from Coranthus polyacanthus, assembly GCA_037367275.1. Lineage (NCBI taxonomy): Eukaryota > Metazoa > Chordata > Actinopteri > Kurtiformes > Apogonidae > Coranthus > Coranthus polyacanthus. Next base: position 24,182,825 of record JAPQRN010000002.1, on the reverse strand, counting down.
ATGTGGCGTCATGTGATGTGACGCCATGTGATGTGGCGTCATGTGATGTGGCGTCATGTGCTTGACAGTTTCTTCTGCTTGTTTTGGATTTAAGGTTTGTTGAATGTTTTGATGGTCGAAAGGCTTGTAATAAAGAAAAAAAAGAGAATTTTCTTTTCCCAGAATAAGTTTGGGTCCATCTTGGTCATATTAATAATGCAAAGCTGGAAAAAAAGTTCTTCTTCTGTTATATTTGCTACAGAACTGGAAAAATGACTTTGCACATGTCGAGGTTGCTTTGAGCATGTGAACGCACATCTTATCAGACAAGCGTCAATATAAACACTTAAGGTAAAAGATGAATAGAATAAAGTGGAGCTGATGTAATGCAGAATGCTGCATATCAGTTACTTAATGACTGAACTCACTGAGCGATGTGGGATAAGAACACGGAGGACACAAACGTCAAAAAAACATCTTTAGCACTGTTCATGTCCTTCCTAGAAGATAAATGTAGAACTAGTCAAGTGCACCGTGGAAATTCAACAATTATGGTCCATACCCAGGTCAAAGCTCCGGAAAAAAAACAAGAACGCATAATTAACCTTGTTCAAATGTTCAATCAATCAAGGTCAGGGAGATGTGAACGCTAGCTTTTCATTAACTTTAATCGTGACTAGTCCAAGGAAAAATATTCAAGGACAATATAGAGACAATAACTTCTTTCTTTTACGGCTTCTTTATTTTTGTTGTTTTTCCAGTCAATAGAAAAAAATATTCCTTACAACATGGAACATGGTCTGTTTTCAGGTTGAAGAGATTTCATGCATCACTTTTCAAATGTTCCCATAATTGGAGATTTTCATTGTCGCTGACTAACACAGACTGTGGAGAAACTGTTTTGCTTCTCTTCTAAAGCAGACTCTTTCTTTCTCTTTTTCACCTCTAATTTCTGCCGTTCCTTCCCCCCTGCAGCTCGTCTTTTCTGTCATCTCATGCTTCTCGTTCCTGCCTCAGCCTCACACTTTGTTTTGCCTGTACTTTTCAAAGTCACATAACCGGTGTGTTCTGATACCATAGGGCCTGTGCATCCTGTATTTCTGGCACTTTTCTGCAAAGGAGTAACACACTTTTAGAAAACTTTCCCACAGCCTTGTCTCGCACAAACAGGTTCTCTCCTGTTCGTACCTTCACAGGGGAAAGGGAGATTAGGGGATGTTTTTGGAAGAAGATGCTGGCAGAAGACGAAACTCCACTTCAAACTTTTTTTCTTTTAATTTCTTCATTTGGAATCACATAATAGCAGCAGTTTACGCTTTAATTAAGTTAGGCACTGTGCACGGTGAAATACCCAAACCCCTCCTTCCTGTCTTTCTTTGAGGAACATTTGAGGAGCTTTCAAGCTTTTCAATGATCCTCCAGGTCATTTGTGGGCAACCCTCAGCCTTAACTGGATATCAGCCATTTCAAATCACATCATCATTCAACATTTTTTCCTCATTAGTAGTTCTTATTTGACCCCGTCTTAGAACTGTGTTGGAGTGTGTCATAGGCCTGAACAACGGGAACGGTTATATATTCAGAAATAAAAAGAAATTGACCAGACAAAACATCAAACATCAGCAATCAGCAAGTCAAAATAAATGTTGAATTCACTGCTTTCTGATTTGTGTGACTGTGTGTCTGATATGTGTTTGTAGATGTGGAATGTCCAGAATAGTTCGTCCCAATTTAAGGTAACTTTTGCCCCAAGTATACTCACTAATTCTGTACAAATCTGGCCCAAAATGATGTACTTTTGGACACGTCCAAAACAAATGGTAGTGACTGTCTTCCTGGGAGCCTTGAATCCTCCAACAGATGGAAGGGCCGGAGTGGTGAGACTTCTCAACAGATGTGGTCAAGTTTCTTTTAAGACTCTTCCAGCCAAATGCTCTCCAGCAGGAGTTTGACGGCCTCCATTAAGATTCACAACATTTTTATGGAAATACAGGGAGTTTTCCTTTTGCATTTTGTTTTCATGTAGATGACACTTGCTATCTTAAAAATCTTGAAATTATTTCGAGCCTCAAATCCGTCTTATACTAGTGCTGAAAAACCTTCAGTCGGTGGTTTTCGATCCTCTAACCTAGAACTATTTACATGATGGCGTACTTTATTCAACCTGTGTTTTCAGTTGCTCTGAAGAGGAAGAGGGTTGTTTATCAGTTCTGTCAATGGGAAAAGTCTGAGACAAATGTAACACACAAGGCAAAACCTGACTTTTCACTGACTAAATTCGTGTCTCAAAAGTTAATTAAATTCCATCTGTTTTAGTTCGTACATTACATACAACAACATGATAAAAAGTTTCCACATTGGGCTCATGCAAATACCTCCGCTATTACACAATAATAAGAAAAAATCTAAACACTAGCATTAATATAACACAAAAAAACAAAAGGAAGATGTATTTTACATTTCCGTCTGTAGCAAAACGTGGCGTGATTGATTAATTAACACAGTTTGGTCAAAGATGCCGACTTCATATTTGGTACATATATTAATGCAGACAGGCTCTTTACACTGATAGAACTGTTTTTATGGTAGACCTTGTCATACATGAGCAATATGCCTCATAAATCAGAAAACTGTATTTCTTTTAGAACAATAATCACCACAATAGTACTACAACATGAGAAATAAATACCAAAATGTGAAAGATCTGGTGTGCTTCAATGTGGAGATACATCAGCACAAATGTCAAGTCTGTTTTTTACAGTTTTCATCAAGCTATAATTCGGCAAATATGCAACTGTGGATCTTCTTTTACAGAAGCTGAAGTCATCTTGTACCTTTAGAACAACTCCTGAAACTTTCATGCATCTATCATGACAAGTTCCAAAGTAATGGCTTCTTGAACTCAGCATCTTTTTCTGAACCACTCGTTTTTTACAGTGAAATCAGCGTCACGACCCAGTATCTTAAAAAACGGATGCAGATATAAGGCTGAAACTTTGTACGGTGTTTTTTCTGAAAGCATGAAGCAAATCGGAGATGGTCAGTCGGGAACATTATCTGAAATCTGGTGATTTGAGATGGAATTACCCATTAGGCTTATTGGACGGCCCAGTCTGGTTCCTCTTTCCAGGCAGATTGGATTTAATATGCCTCCATTTCTTTCTATTCTTGCCCTTCGGCTATTATACAATGCTTGAATAATTTTAATAAATGTCTGATGAAATCCAAGATTATCAAATGGTCTTTATAAAAACTTCCAATTGACACGATCAAACGCTTTCTCTACATCAAGGCTCAGTATTCCTGCCTGGAGTTTAGTTTTTATTGTCTTGTTTACCGTAAAACCTAAACCTAGACTTAATATCTTTTAAATCCTTTTAGACAAAATGTGACAAAGACTTTTTTGATCTTAGTTCAGTTGACCAACGACTTCCACATTCAGGTTTATCTTTCTCAGCTTATTGCCTCGTCTCTCCACGCAGGAGGAGATCTGAACATCATTAAATGCGATCGTCATCACCGGTGGCGGCAGATCTTTCATTTCTTTGGCCCGGTCTGAGAGAAAACTGTCCGGTCCCGCTGCCTTATCGGGTTTTAAATGTGACATCGCTTTTTAATTTTCTTCATTCATAATTTGAAGCTTCTGGCGAGTCTTGGGTCTCAATATTTGAATTTCTTACCCCAGATAAATCCCTTTGAAACATAAAAAAACAACCTAGAAGAGACAGAACGCTGAAGGGAAATAAAATGTGTACTCCCTCTTTGTGGAATTACGATGCCTCGTATGTGAGAGTCCCAGCTCCCCCACCATTCATTTAATATTAACAAAACACTATGAAATTAATAATGCAGTCATGTGCAGTCTAAGTAGACTTCTGCTTAAGATTTCGACCCGGAATACATCAAAACTCTGCTACTTCTCGCCCGAGTAGTGGGGTTTTGATGTATCTAGGGTCGGGTGAAGTCTATCATTAAAGTCTCCCCCACAAATTGAATTATTAATCTCAGTCACAGTATATTCTAAAGACTTTTTTTTTAAAATAGAATTTCCTTTCATATCCCAGAGGATAAACTGTCAGTGAAGTAACTAAAGCACCCTGACGGACCAGCGGGAATCTCCCGTCAATATCATTTTTTTTCTTTTCATATTTGTACTCAAAGTTAATACTCCTCTCTTTGAACCCTGCTACAGGAAGATGAATACTGATTAAATCTTTATTTTTATATGTTTCAGTTCTGTTACACGGTTGCTTCTACTACTCACCTCTTCGTTTTTTGCCAAAATGTTGCTGGTTAGATTTCCCAGACCATTTACATTACAAGTAGTTACTTGAATTGAGTTGGAAAGTACTGTGTGTCTCTGAATATGCCTACATGTAAACCATATCCTTCATTCCTGGTCATACAGTTGCATAAAAATTATTACTCACCCACGACATGGTAACAAAATAATGAACCCATTCACAAATAACAGTACTGACCAAATTTAAGTCCTCTTATGGCCTTATGCCTCTATTAGAATTAAAGTGTAAAAGAAAAATCTCTTCTTGAAAATGAAAGGCCTTCATGATGAGTACAACCATAATGTCCCGACTGCAAATCTATCCTCCAGATATTTGGAAATAGGTACAATACACTGTGGCATAACATTACTGTACTGAGATTCCCAGGTGATATGTTGTGTACTATATGTATTTCTGTCCTGACAGAATGCCTGGAGCCGTTCCTTGAAGCTCTATGTAAAGCTTGCATTCTCATGGTTCCCTCTGTTTCTGCTGAAACGCCAAAGTCAGCTGATTGATCCGATCCAAAATGGAAAGATGGATTTTTCAGAACTGTCACTGGCATCCCTCCCCCGTGCCGTGTCCGCCATTTCCTCCGTTGTAACTCACCGTACCTTCCCAATAAAACACTCAGTCTGGTCGGTAAATAAGTCTAAAATTTTTCTTTCGTTGACCGCAGTTTTCGCTTCTGCCTCTGTTTTCTCTGCGACTTCAGCGCCTCGTCACGGTCCAACTGTGCCCTTTTTCCTTGGGGATCAAATTCTTTTTTCCACCAAGCTCTTAAGTACATTCTCTTTCATTCTGTAGCTGACTGCAATTGATCTTGGCGGGGTTTTGGTCAGAGGTTTCAGATCGAGCGCCCAGTGCAGTCTCTTGATATTTAGCAACTCTTCCACCAAAGTAATCACTGACGTCATGCTTTCTTCAACTCCTTCATTTACTGCACGTAAACATTTTGCATCACGAACACAACGACATGAGTCTGTTGCTTCTCCGGCTCTGACAACATCCTCAAATGAATGAATTTGTGATGATTCGCCCCTTCTTCCACTCTTTTGTCGGTGGTTGGGGTGAGTGGAAAGGAGAGAGAAAAAAGAAAAGCACAGAGAAAGAGCATCTTCTTCTTTTTCATCAGGTTGCTGCTGGAGTCTTTTCTGGATTCTCATAGTTTGCATGGTGAAAGAGGTGAAAATGTTGGACAATTTATAACAATAATTCTAAGTGTTGGGAACTTGTTGTGCTATGCTGCCCTTACAGAGCCAACTAGACCACAAGTCCCACATCAACATTCTATTTTTTTAATCCATACTACTGATTTAAAAGCAAGGAAACATAATCCAGGACGTCTACTGAACTGAGAAAAAAAACACAATAGCTGTACAACCCTTGACTCAGTACATCATGTCTTCTCGCTTCCATTTCGCAGCGACAATTTTGTGTCCGCTCCCTGCAGACAATTTGGTTTTATTCAGTTAAGAAGGCAGAAAACCATGTCAGTAAAATGTCTGCTCATTTCAGACAGTCCTAGAGTTGACAGCATAGGTTTTAAAATTCTGGTCACGGTAGCACTAAATGTCCAAATTTGCCAGTTGTTGCTGGAAAGGCGAGCAGAATGGAGGCGAGTTGGTGGGAGAAACAGAGAGCGGGATGCAGAGTGAGATAATTAAAGAAACAACAGGCAGGAGATGAGAGGGAAAGTCAGAGAGAAGGAGGATAATAAAGGACAAAGTGCAAGAGAGGTGAATAAAAAACATGTTACTGCAACACATTTGGCCAATTTAAGACACGAGGTGCAGATAAGAGAGATCTCTTCCCTAATTTAAAACCGTAATGTAGACACATTGTTTTGTTTAGATTTGCAGACTCATTTTCTTTGTCTGCTTTGCCTTTAGGCCGATTTCCAATAATTATGTTCCCATTATGATCACTTTTGAAACAGCAACAGCACACAGATCTCTAGTGCATTTCTACTTATTCTCTTGATTTGTATAACTTGAAGCATGTCTTGCAGCCAACGCGTATGTGTGTTTTAAGTTGTGTTGCGTTGAGCTCTCTCAGCCTTTGTAAAAGAGGAGAGAGGTGGAGTGAATGTTGACAGCTGGATAAAAAGAGGAAGAGTGAAAAATGATGGCAACAGAGAAGAGACCTGGAGAAAGAAACAGGAAAAGATAAAGGCTAGAGGACGACAGGAAACAAAACAGATGAAATCAAAGAAGAAAGACACTAAAAAATAAAAAAAACAGGTACAAGAAAATGCAATAAGAACTCAAATCTGCGATTTGTTAATATGCTTGAACCTTTATTTAACTGACAAAAGAACATATTAGATGGAAAACAAAACGGCAGCATGTATGAAGAGCTGTAGAAACAAGTGTTAGGTTCAGTTTGGTTCGGTTTATGAACAGTGTGGTGGAAAAATCTGTCAATAAAGGTGAAAGAGACAAAAGTCGGTCTTCCACATGAGTTTATTCAGTTGCTTTCTGCAGAGAGAAGTACCTCGAGAACGCATAAACAAAGGCTCACGTGAGTCTCACCGTAGGATTCTATGGTCATGAGGCATACGTCCACAGGAAGTCAAGGAGGAGGGGGACAAAGTGATCAATAAGGATACTTTCAAGGGTCCATCACGTGGAAAGAGTGAGGGGCCGCTATCTGTTCAAAGACAAGACATATATAACACATATGATGGCCAGGCTCAGTCATGCTTGATGCTGCTCATAAAGATACTTGTTCAACCAGGCATAAACAGGTTGAAGGACACTCTGTGTACCCAGATATGTAGGCGCCATTGTATGACCTAGCAGATACAATGAAAGGAGTCATGAGTCTGTCTATCGGGAGGTGACGCATGACAATACCAGACCTACGGTTCAGGAGTTAGACGAATGTACAGTTAAGACCGATCCAATGTGTTAAATGTCAAATAGCATCAAATCTGTCAATGGTGATTTTGCCAGCATGTGCACGGACCTATCAGCTCCTCAATCAACCACTCAGGTAGTACAGTGTGTTATTGAATCGGAAAAAAAATGACATAAAAAGAGAAATTTATCAAACTAACAAACCAGCTGCCACTTGCCTCTGCATACAGATCAGACATTAATAAAAAGGAACACTGTGGGATTCATTTGAATGCGATATTGTTGCTGATAACAGTTATAGTTATATTACCTCAGATAATGCATTGCATAGCTTGGCAACAGCATATCAGGAGATAAAAAAAGAGAACAGAAATGAGTGAAAAGAGAAGATAGATGTGACAAAGGCAAAGGAAATAATGATACATGAGGAAGTAAAGCTGATAAATACAGAGAAAGAGAAAGCTAGACAGAGAAGACTGGAGAAAGACGTAGTGTTAAGCATGAGATTGAGAGAAAAACTGAGTGAGATGAATACAAGCTGGAAAAGAGAGGACGCTCAAGAAGACGATCAGAGACGCAAGGCAAGACCAAGAGGAAACATGAGTAAATATATACAGAGGGAAAAGTAAGGCTGGGGGGGGGGAATTAATATTTTCTCTTTCCTCATTCCCCAACAATATTCCCAGACCCAAACTAAATTACAAGCATGGGTACACTGTTCCACTTTAAAGTAGCCAAACCTCCAGCGGCAACTTTAAAATCCTACTCAGCTACTGAACCGAAAGATCAAATAGCTGACCACTCCACTGTCTTATTATGCTGTTATTTGGCTCTGCTTACTAGGCTGTTTCCAAGAAAACATTCAGCTGTAAGCAACATTTTTACTTCATTATATCTTTTTTCACTCGGTCTCAGGTGTTCTTTGCCTCCTAGAAGCACTATACTTTTCAAAGAAACATTTGAAGGCAGTTGGCAGATACAAAAAATAATAATCAAGGTTCAGCATGGGAAGAGTTATACGTGTCTGTGCACTTTGTACACATTCTTGTGAAGCATGTGTTGTGTTTGTGCTGGGCGCCACTCATTTGTTGACGTCAGCGGAATCCTTTTCTAAGGTAAAGACGGTTAGGTTTTCTTTTCTCCTTTTAGGTGTAAAGTGTGTGTAGGTGTCATTTGAGAGGGAATCTCTGAGAGGTTCAATATGGAAGATCCGCCCATGTTTTCTGTACTTTTGTGAAGTTTGCGTTGGAGTCTGTTTTGTGCTGGGAGCGGATTGTTTGTTGACGCAAGCTAACGCCATTACTAAGCTAACAATAGTCTCAGGTGCCTTCCACGATAACAGCCTGTATACTGATTTCTATGCACTGATTTCAGTGAAGCACAAGCTTCAGAGTTCTTCAGTGTCTCTCCTGCTCCTGCAACATTACCTACCATTAGCTTAGAAAAAACATTTCCTGTTTTCATTTAATCAACAGATATCTGCTCAAGGTCAAGGACAATAACAAGGCTTATCTTAATTTCCCATCCTTGCAGATGCTGCAGAACTTAACAGAAAGTGCAAAATGTCGATCAAATGCAGCAAGAAGTCTTTGAGATAAGGTCTAATTAGTCAGTAAGTGAAAACACCAGTGTAGGAGAATCAACAGTGCAGTCCCACCAAAATTTGCCTGAAAACACTTGCAGAAGCTAGTGCAAATACTAATAAAATCACGACTTATTTGCTGAGAATTTGTATTTAGATGGTCATTGATATAGACATTACATGAAGTGGACCAATTACACGCCTATAACCCATGTTTTGCAAAATCCTTCTGATCACTTAACACGTGCATCTGCTAATTTATACTTACCAGAGAACATTAAGTATATTTACCTGACCAATGTTAATTAGAGTGGGAAAACAGGGAATTGTAATCGATTGGTAAAGGTACAGTAGATACACGTGATCGTACACACGTGCGAACACCCTTGCGTCTACATATGACAAAAGATACCTAGATATTGACGACCCGTCTGAATATATCGACTGCACTAAATAAGAGGCCGCCGATGTGACACAGTGCAGAACAGCAAACGGGTCAGCGTGTGTGTTCTGATGAGTGATGTGAGCTATTATACCCACATACATGAGTCAAACAAATATCAGCTTTTGTAGCCACAGTATTAATGTCTCTCTGTATTGTGTTTGCGTGTGTGTATGTGTGTCTGCGCATACCCTAGAGGGCGAAAAATCAATCTCGACCAATTAACCTGTCCAAACATAACCCATGGCAGAGAGTGACAGAGAGAATGACAAAATGCAAGGTGGAAATGCCTGCCGTAGCATTACCCAGACAGAAGACCTCTAGTGTGTGTTTAGTAAAAGCAAGAAGACGCTGACATCAACACTCCATGTGGCCTTTGACTAATCAAGTGTCTCACTAAAAAACTCATTACTTCATTGATATTTGAATGGCACCACCACAGTCTTTGCAAATTAAGATAGAATTTGATTTTGTGTATATATAATAGATGCATATGTGAGAGGAAATCTCACATTAACATTCAGTGTGGAAGATTCGCCCCTTGCAAATGTACTTTGTTGTGTTTTGTGCAAGGATCGGATTGTTTGTTGACGCTAGCTAATGCCATTACTAAGCTAACAACTGTCTTGGTTGCCTACATCTATGACAGCAGCCACAATATACTGATTTGCACGTAGACTTGGGTGGTGTTTTCTGAAGAAATCCTTCATTGTATTTTTTCTGCTCCTCAACAGTGTACACCGCTACACTATGCATTAGCTGGCTATGCAGTCTGCTAATGTCACAAATACCAGCTTCCAGCACAACAGAGAATCCAACACAAACTTCACATAAGCACATAAGAAAGCACAAATCTTTCATACTGAACCTAAGCAGCGTCAACCCTCTTTTGGCATTAAGAAGCTAACAGATTTAGCAAAGAGACACAGTGCAATGTTAGCGCTGGAAAGGAGGGAACACAGTTAAATTTGTGATTGGCTTTATTGCATATTTATTTGCAGGACTTTTCCCTTTCACACCACGAAATTTGGAGAGGAGGGCATTTAAAATAATCACAGAACTTATCATAGTAACATTTGCGGTAGTCAATTTACTGCCAGTTGTGCCATTATTTAATGATGTCTTATCTTATGTTGTGAGAGTTGCTGCTTAGGAGGCGTCACTGAGAACAGAGTGAGTGACAGAAGAGAGTGGTTTCTGTATTTGTGTAATTCGGAAAGCGAGAGGAAGGCAACATTAGAACATATCGACCGCCAAGGCATGTTATTTTTAATTTACTTGAGGAAATCAAACGCAAGCTGGAGCCTCCAATTAGGAGCCTGCCGTGCCCGTTGCAACAAAATCTCTGGCAACCCTCCATTTTCTGTCCTCAGGTGCTTTTCGTTGCCCTGTGGCTTGTGTAGCTGGGATTTTATAATCCACATTTTCCCATGAGTCGTCCCGAGTCCTGAGGTCCATGGTCCCAAATGGCCAGGAGGATCTCCAAGAAGTCAAGCAGGGGTTTAATACACTTGTACATTCAAATAAGTGCCGTAAGGCTTCAGGTCATCCATCCTAATACAACACCAAAAGAGAAAGAAACTTAAATGAAAGTCGTGAGGTCAGAATTCAGTGCTACGCTAGCTTACAAATGCCACTTCTCCTTTGTGTGTCTTCATGCCACCTTTTTTCTATGGAATATTTCTTTCCTCCTACTGCAGTTGTGTTCCAAATGTCCCTTTGCGAACAGATTGTAAATTTAGATTTTTAAGTCTTTTAAGCCACCAAAATTGTTAACATTCATCCACAAACACCTCCAATTCCACCACAGGAAAGAAACGTGGATGTTTGTCGGATTGCAAGCTGCACCTGCGTTGTTAAATCAATACCTGTACTTTAATCAATTTTGCTTCTATGCATTTTTGTGTTGCACAAATTTACACTGCTCTTGGTAGATTGCGTTGGTCATTATTATTACATCTAGTGGTGAAGTTGCAGATTACAACCGAATACCCCCACCGTCCCTATACGACATATGGCCACAAAAAAGTCCCCGGTTAGAGTGTGTGTAGTGTTTGGATTGTCTGTTATGGGCTTTGTAGTCAAGGGGATAATAACTCTTCTTGGTTCTACATAATTGCCTTATTTAGTATATTATACTTTATATTACACGTTTTCCTGCATGACCACAGCACCCACCATTGCCACCAGTAGAGAACAAAGTGTGGAGATAGAAGTGATGACTTGAGTGAGAAGGACAGGAGATGAAGATGAGGCCGAGAGTCTGCAAGCTGTGCAGGGGTTGAAGGGGCGAGCACGAGATGATTTGGCTCAACAGGGAGTTTGTCACGATGATTAAGATGATAATGACAATGACTGCAACCGAATCATAAAACCATTGTGCATTTTAAGTAGGCTGCTGTTCACAGTTCTCCTTTTATGACAGCGAGTATACAATCTAGGTAAGATCACTTCACTCAAGAATGCATTATTTCTCCTCTCGCTCTTTTTCTTTCTTCCAGAATGCCCTGACTTGTTTCAAAAGGATTGTTGTTTTGTGTGAAGTTCACAGTGAAGTGTCTAGAAGATGCCGTGATCAATCCATCCAGTTATTGCCTCTGCCAAGGAGGTTATGTAATGGCTGTCTGTTTGTTGATTTGCAGGATTATGCAAAGACCTCTGCTCTGTTTATCATGAAACTTGGTGGAAGGGTAGGACGTGGGCCAAAGGGGAGCCCACATAAGTTTGTAGCTGATCTTTTAAAAGGAGCAAATCCCCTTTTCTTTTCAGTCATGTGATTGGATTACTCTGACTGTGGGGCCTTGGTGGAGGAATGCCATAGACTGTGTGAAAGAAGTACCCATTTTGACATCACCCATTGGTTTTTGGACTACTGTTCTGAAGCCTCAAGATTGCATTTTGTCAATGTTGGCTTTTTGGAGCCCGAAGTGACCATATTTTTACACCTGTTGACAGTCGGGCCATGGGTAGGTGGTGAAACTCAGCAGTAATGTTGACCATGACCAAAAACAAAAAGTCAAAGTTCAAGGTCACAGGAATTAGTTTAAACCCCTGCACAGTCTACTATGCAGGAATAGTATGCCCCTGTAGTCACTTTATGCTCATTTAATTACATTTTATTTTGTGTTTCCGTTTCTATAGATATAAATACATGTTGTGTGTCTTATTTTAGAAAATAGAATTCTATATAATAAAAAATTTCATATAAAGGGAAATTGAGTTAGATCTTCTAAACAGGTACCAGGCGTGAGTCAGCACCTCTTTTGAGTGCATTCTAGTTATATGATAGAATGGTAAAATGGTAAACCTCATGAAACATTTACATAAGAAAATCATTTATTGGTGTTATTAGTCTTTCTTACTCACTCTTTGAACTTAATTTTTAATTCAATAATCCCACACTTGTATTGTCCACTAACTACACAGCTTTATAGTGATTTGGGGTAATGGTACAGAAGTTACGTATATTTAAAAAAGACCAGTCTGGGCCAGTCTGGATCAAAATGCCAGAAATGATGATTGGTCCCAGCCCGCAGCTCTGACTGGATTTTTCTGAATCATCATAAGCTGTAAATATATTTGATTATCTGGTAGTTCATTAATATTTGTGAAGATGCAGACTGAAATTGAAATCTTGAAGGTGAATGCAGCAGTATAAAATCAGGAGAGTAGAAATAAAATGTTACGTAAGCCTTGAGAGCAGGGTGAACTCTTTTGTCTTCCAGGGATTACTTTATATACCTCACATTTTGAAACTTTTTTATTCTGTCAACCATTGTAGTGCACATCGCTTGTTTTTGATTCGTCTTGTCTACCCAGCTTGACTTTTTCATCCTTTTCAATCTTTTCATGCAAAACAAAAAAAAAAATAACCAACAGGAACTGAGTATGTGGGAAGACTTTAAATGTCTAATAACAGGATCAGACATCTTTTTAATTTATTCACTTTCTATTGAAAACCCAACTTCAAAGAGATTATACATCCAAAATACATCTACAATTCATTACAAGAGCATCTGGTAATAGAGGTATTAAATCATGGCTTGAGCCGAGACAACGTCAACCTCGGTGTGTGCGTTTCCATGTCACCTACATGGCTCTTGTCAATTGACTGGAGCAGGTGGCGTCTTCCGACTGACAGCTGGGATCACTGCTGAACACCAACTGTGTGTTTGTTCTTCTATATTGTGTACGTGATCTCTATAAAGTGCAAGACTTTATGTGACAGACAGTTCGATAATCACCAGGCTGCGGTTTGCTCATACAATTACCACCAAAATATAGTGATTTGTCTGTGTGTGTGTGAGAGATTGAAACCATTTTGAAGGCAGATCTGCTGGAAACAGCATATTGTTCAGGTAAACTAAGAGGTGGAACAGCCTTTAATCCTCAATTTCAGTAGTTTTATCAATCTTACTGAATAAATCTCTGACTATATCACATAGAGCCAACTGGATAAGATGAGCTCCAGGTCATAATGCACCTGTGTTCCATTAGTGCAAAGCAAAAGACCTCCAGAGACAAGATGATCTCCAAAGTCCTCCCCACACACCTTTCTTGGACCTAGAAATGCTGTTTCCTATAAACTTTTATGATTGAAATGTCACCTATAGCCCCAGTGAATGAATTTCAGTTTGGTTGGTAAGAGTTGCATGTTGGATCATTTGTCATAATCAGCTCATTATCAGGTGAAATAAAGAAGAAAATCTAGACTCATTACTGAGTTTCCAAGGAGTCTTTTTTAATTGTAATGTGTGTATAAAGTACATTGATTGTCATGCTCTTATTAGCATATGAACAACACCATATTTACTGAAAAGAAATCACAACTCATCAGCTCATTTGAAATATAAAAACAGATTATAAAAAGAATCCAGTTATTTACATAATTAAGGATCTTTAGCTAATGCATCAAACCATCAAACAGAGTAAAGTTCACTTAAAGTTAAGTTCGAACAACACACTTCCCTTCAGCCTCCTCGTCTTCTTTGTCTTTGTCTCCATGTATTGTGAATGGGTTCAGCATACTGCCGCTTGTCATGACCCCTCGGTTTCTGTTTTCTAACATTACCCCTATATATAGAAGACAAAAACCTTAGTAGGAGCTGGTTGTAATGAACACGTGTCCCATTTTCATGCTGTTTTTTCTCAGTTTTTCTTATTTTAGCCCTTCCCCGACCCTTTTCCCTAACCTTAACCACGTTGTCTTCTTATTCCTAAACCTAACCAAACCATGGCCACTTGTCGGATCTCTCCTCCTTCAAATTTTCAGCCGTCAGTGCCACTGAGGCTTGCAGCTGCAGTGTTTTTGGCTGCAGGCCTTGAGTGCACTGCAGCTACAACTGGTGACATCAAGCAAATTAACTGGTGCCACTGCCTGGATGGGAACAGCAGCCATGACAGCCCCTCCTTTAGCAACCTCCCACCCGAATTCACTGATGCCTCTGGCTTCTGAAGGTGGCTCCTTCTGATCTGCATCCTTTCACAGCATGACCTGGAGATGACCCTGCAGTATGTGCAGCATCACGTTGTCGTCGGTTGGAGGAAGCTTTTTATTCAGATGGCTTTTTCCTCTGTCTGTACATCTGGTAGCGAGCATTATTCATCAACATGGCCTTCTTCTGCTCATAAAATGTGAGGAAAAAGGCAGTCCTGATATATTTTAGGTCACTGTATCTGGCATCATATTCCCCAAGCAATGTATTGAGACTAGACATGGTACTTCCCTGGAGTATCTTCAGCGCAGATGCCTTGCTCTTTCCACAGGGCGAGGACACAGTGTCACATCCCGACAGTACATGCATTGCCAGAAGACTAAGACACTTGTCACCCAGTTTCCATTCATAAGGACAATATATACTAAACTGAACTTTCAAATTCAAAATAAGACCTCACTAAGGATTGACATGGGAGATATACTTACTTACTTAAATTTTGAAAAGTTATTATTGCCAGCATATGCTTTCTATTTTTTTCTGAAATGTGTGTAATTAATTCAAGTGAATAATGAACCACTGTACATCTTTATCACTTCCCTCTTCCAACTGAGTGATTAACTACTTTTGGTTCCCTAATATGTTTCACTTCAGCAACCTCTGATCACACCAATCGATCAATTGCAACAGAGATCTTCATGGAGATGCACTGAGTCAGTGTTAGCAATTATTCTAAATATTTTTGTGTTAACAGTAAAACAATATGCATCAAATGAAATCATGTTTGGCAATTTATACATAACATATAGTACAGGATCCAGCACAGCTCCCTGAGGAACTCCAGAGGTCACTGGTTTCCAGCCTATCTAGATTTAATCTTTTGATTTGGACAGGAAGGAGAGGGAAGGTGTGTGTTTTTAAATTCTGGCATTTCTTCCCCAATTTTGGCTCCTGGAAATGGAAAATTTGACTCACTCAATTGATCAGCTGACTGATCCCTGGCATCTTTCTGAATATTCCCATAAAGCACGAAAACATAAGGTAGTAGCAGCAGGTAGTTGAGCCCCAAAAAAACAAATCTTATTAATGTCTTTTTACTTGTCATTTTATGGAAACAGTTTGTGTCACACACACTATGCACTACATGACATCTGAAAAGATGAGTGCATAAGTTTCTCAGTCAGGTGTGTGGCAGGTGGTTGCAAGTCTCAGACCTCCGATGGGCAGTCGTCTGTTACGGTAGATCTGAATTTGACCTATACGGTTTTCATGGGGGAACAGGCAGATTCACACTGGTTCGCTGATCCAAACAGGGCAGACAGGGTGGCTCACAGCAACACAAGCTAGGTAGCACTGACACAAGCAATTATGGTAAAGTGACTGTCAAATCTGTCAAGTGCAGGTCGTGCTCTTTGTCTCTCCTCTCTCGCCAAAAAATACAATTTGTTGCTAACCTCCTCTTTAAGGACAAACATGAGGATAAAGACAACAGACACAACTGCAAACATGTAATACTATCACAAATATAACACTTACAGTCAAAAGAATATGGAATGATAGATATGGAAACATAAAATAGAAGAGGAAATAGAAGAAAGATGTGAATAAAAGACATAACAATAAAACAGGACGGACAAACGGGATATTTGCGACAAAAAGAATAAAAAAAAAGCCAAGATGAAAAGAATAATAAACATGCAAATGCTGCAGCAACGAGAGGTGGAAGATGTCAGCCTGCAGCACAGACAGACTACAGGATGGGAGCAGAGGATAGAGGGCGACGAGAAAGGAGAGAGAAGAGGGAGAGAGCAATGTCATCAGGAAGACAGAAGTCAGAAAACATCCATATAGGGACAGAAAAGCAGAAAGGACAGACCCGGAGGTGAGCCTGCCCAGAGTTCAGTGGATAAACTGTGCCATCATGCTATAAGCAGGGTTAGTGGAATAAGTGTGTGTCAGAGTGTTCAGACAGATCGAGGGGACAGAGACTGAGGTGAAGTCAAAGACACTGAAGAAGTGAGCAGTGCAGAAACCAATATCAAAGATACATAGAATACCACCCGTTGACTGTCTGTGTGAATTTAAATACATCTAGAGCTGCAACGATTAATCGGTTGCTTGTCGACTACTAAATTAATCGACAACTATTTTGAAAATCGATAATCGGTTTGAGTATTTCTCTTTTTTTTTTTAAAGGTGAAAATTCTCAGATTCTCAGAATATTTTCAAATGTGTTTCCAAATTCAAATTTGTACATAAATGCACCTGTATGCGCGTTCTGTAACAATATGTATTCAACTGGTGTGACATCCTTCCCTCCAGTGCCGCCTTTTTCATCTCCCCTGGAAATACAGACGTCTTGAGCAATGCCAAGCTGCCTAATCACCATGTGGTGGATCACTCTGCCAATTACTGCGACACAAAGTGACTTTCACGACCTGGTGGGCGCAGTGTGTAGCCAGCTAAGTAGGAATTATTCACCCTGCATGTATAGTAAGCCCTCATCAGCAGCACAAGCCTTGGCACTCACAGTGTCTGACAGACACGCACAGGGATGAACTCAGAGTCTGACCTGGAGGGAAATTTGCAGTATATCAGACACCTAAAGAACCTATATCTATACATAATATATACATACATATATATATATTTGTGTGTGTGTGTATGTGAATTCATTTTCCCCTGACACTGTTTGCTAGCTCCCCTTTTCTTAAACAAAATGATCAAAGTACAACCATAAGCAGATAATCATAAGCACAGAAAAGCACACATACAGTGGCACAGAGCACAAGAGCATAAAGCCAAAAAGCACATGCGATGTATAGTATGAACAGTGGCCTTTCTTCCATAGCAACACATATATGCATTAGTAATGAGCCATATGTGTCTCTGCACTCCGACACACACTCGTGCACATGGCTTTCACGTCCTCCAGTTCCTAAATCCTGTCCATCTGAAGCCTCATAAAGCTAATGCCTTACCACCCCTGTAAATCATGTGGGATATCGATGGGTGGCGCGTTCACAGAGGCTGCAGTAATGATGGTAACTGATCACGACCGCAGCAGAGGACTGTGGCTGAAAATCAGCTCAGTCGCCTCGGGGTTCATTTGCCAACAACAGGATGTTAAACAGCATGTGTAAGATTTCATTACAGAATCATTGGGCAAACATTTGAGTAGCGACAGGAAGAAGGTCTGACTCTTTCACTTTAATGCTTCTTGGCTATCGCAACCTGATAATTTACTTGTAAGATTTTTCATCACTCTATTCTCTAAAGGCAGCCGAGTGTGATGCAAAATAGAAATGAAGGTTGAACTTAGTAATAACCATTCTTTGCTCACTCTGTTTCCAGTCCTTTCCAGTGGATATTTTTGCAGCACACATATATTAATATTATATACCAAAGTAAGCTTAATAATAAACCCTTACTTTATGTTCATTATTATGAAGCGCTGTTTCAAAAAAAAAAGCTATGATGAACATGAGTGTTTTTTATGAGGCACTGCTATTAGCCCTGACCATATGTAAAGGCCAGGCTCTACCACTGTTGGATGTTGACATGTTCAGTTCGAAAGACTGATGAAGCAGTCAAAAGTATTGATGTGGCAACAGTGGAACAGGTGATTAAAGGTTTGTGTCTGCATCTATTTATAGCTTAGTGTAAGACTGGAAGTCATTAGAGTATAGTGTATAGGACAAAAAATGATATAGTTCATTATTTCCAGAACTGTCACAGAAACAACATGTCCTCATACTTGAATGACAGAATAGGCTGATTACCAAGCATTCTGAAAACAACACAGGTATCCACAGAACACACTGATAGTGTTAAAAATACTACACGACTTGCATTTAGGCTGTGACAACGTCAGAGCCACAGTTAAGTTCAGACACGAAAACAGCTTGGTTAGGATTGGGAAACAAGAACCGTAAATTCAATCAGATGTCTTCACTTTTGTTCCGTTATAATCTGTTCCGTTCCTGAGATGTGGTTAGGGTTTGGGAAAGATTGCGGTAAGAGCTAAAGTAAGACCACTACACGAGGAACACATTTACCTTCATTTTGAAATGGGTCATAAACAGTGGTCTCCATTGTTCAAGTCCACAGAGTTGAACAATGGAGTCTAAGGATTTTCCATATTTAATGACATCACCTGGCCAGTGTTGCACTTCACATGGACTTATTCGTACGACTGCAAGGCGTGCATAATGAGCGGCCATTTTAATAAAAATCAACCAGTATTGTATAGTTTTTCTGGTGAGATCGAGCTGCACAAAAGAAATGCACACTTTTACTCCAGATTCATCAACAGTCCCAGCTGTTGCTCCCTCATCTCTAAATTAGACTTCCCAGTCAGATCCACCTTCAAGCCTGCTAGACTTCTGCTATAAAATGAGTGTTTTTGCAATTTTATTAACTACCAAATAGGTTGAAACATTACTTTTTTCCGTCGCCCAACAGGCTACAGAATATTAAACAGTTGCTGGTTCACTGACCATCAAAAGCTCTTCCACCTTTGTTAACAGTGTTATTCATCATATTATTATCCTATAATTATTTGAGTCATTCCAATAAATTTGCATTTAAATGAGAGAAGTTGTTCCATCACCTTTGAGTGTGTAAAGTGAATGTTAGAAACTTCTGCTGCTGACCCATCTTTGCTACATGACCGTCACTGAATGTTGTGCCTGATTGTTCCATAAGCTCAAGCAAAGGCCTACATGTATTTACAGACATGCACACAAAGTTAAGACTCAAACTCCATCACTCAAAAATCTACTTTAATTCAACAATGAATGTAGGTACACAAAGATCTATGAAGCCACGGCACACATACACACACTCAGCACTGTCAAGTCTAGTTGTAACAACACCTCATTGTGTCCTGATTAATGAGTTCATGCATCATTAACATTCTGACACAGGCCCCGGCAATTATTACTGTGTATTTACAGTCACATACATGTACACACACACACATGGACACACTACAGAACCTGTGCTTTGCTACGCTCATAATTTTAATATTGCCAGATGATTAGAAGAATTAAAAATACACTCGAAGCACACATACACCACACACATACACATACATATTGCCAAGGTTCATTAATTTGACATTATCAGGTGATTAGGAGATGTGATTAAGAAGCTCATAGGAGAGACACGACACAATGGGATGAACATCGATTTCTCATTTTCTTTTAAACTCATACAGGACGCAGTGAGCTGTAGAAATAGGCCTATATAAAATGTCACTCTACTTAGCAAAATGCAAAGTAATAAGATGGATTTATTTGTGAGGAGCAGAAATGCTTGCGCCACAGCGAAATAAGGTTTTAAATCAAGTACTGAAGCATTGTTTTCCCTTTTTCAACATATTAAATATATCTTGGTTTCAGCAGTTGTATAACAGGCCTAGCTAAGAAACTAGGTTTGGTAGGTTTACATCCAACTGAACAGCAACCATCTGGTGTTTTAGCTAAATAAACCTGGTGAAATTACTGCCGGGCAGTGGATGAAAGCCTTGTTTTGCCTTCCAGGTGGGTGTTCACATAAAGACATGACATCACAGGAAAACTATAAATTGGCTGGAGGAAATAGGCCTGTAAAAATGTCGTTCTACTTAGCAATACACAAAGTAATAGGATGGTTTTATTTGTAAGGAGCAGAAATGCATGGGCTGCAGCAAAATGAGGTTTTAAATCAAGCAAGGAGGTGTTGTTTTCCCTTTTTGAACAAATCAAAAGACTCTGGGTATCAGTAGTCTGTTTGTTGTCCAACAGCTACTGCTTGAAAATGATAGTTTAACTAACTTATCAATGTCAGCACAGACTTTAACAAAACACTGTTCTTGTTCAAACTCATACTGCGTTTCAAAGTGTAAAACAACATAAGGTACGGAATCAATACAAAACAAACAGTACATGTGCTAATTATGATGCTAGCACAGACAAAATTAGCTCTCCAGCTAGTTAGCCTTTTGTGCAATTGTTGGAAATGGATTGAAATAATAAAATGAGTGTCCACTCTAATAAAAATGACATGTAGTACATTGCACATTATAACAGTGGAAAAAGAAAACACCAACACCGACAATCACCAGTTTGTAACATACTGACACCAAATTCATGTAATTCTTCTTTGTCTTAAACAGACAATGAAATGGAATAGGAAAAAATGTATTTATAAATCAGGTGTTTCTAAAGTTCAAAAGAAAATACAAATATTTTGACTCTTGTTGCATATGAAACCTGAAAGAAAGAGAAAAAAAATACAAAAGCAGACTCAACACATTTCATGTGACAGGAAATCATTCTAGCCCTAAGGATGCTGCAGGGATGCTGCATTAATGTCCACCTGGTGAGCATCTTACACAGAAACAATAAAAAATGCATAGGTTACAAGCTCATTCATTCAGCTAATATTACATACAGTACATGTAAAATATACAAAAACTCAAAGTTGATTTACAAACCAAAGAACGTTTGTCAGTCCACAAATACTGACCCTTCCAGCAATGAATCGCTAATGATGGATAAATTATGAGTCAAACATAAAATAGAATAAGCAGTGTGTTTCAGAGGCTTTTAAGAACAACTGTTAACCTGTACTGTGATAAAGGTAAACGTGAAAGTGGCCATTGAGGTGGAAAAAGCATCATGGGAGAGAGAAAACAAAGAGGAAGAGAGGTAAGGTTTTATGGCCATCATTCCTAACTGTGAAGAGCTGGTTGCTGAGATACAAAACAAAAATACCTGAGCCCTGAGTGATTATACAATCTCACAGGTTGTAACCAATTTTATAGTTCAGCGTGTCTCTGGCCGTGAACAGATGAATATCCAGAGTGTTAGTTTCCTACACCAACCTATCACTTACATTCACCATTTGTCTTTTTCAGTTGTGTTATAATACTATATGAGTTATATAATGAGCTCTGATTATGATAACAACATGTGATGAAGACACGTCCCAGCTTTGACTGAGCTCCATAAATTACCAAACCTGCCTCAGGACAAAGGCTGAGCCTCGTAGACCCAATCAGTTACAAATCCATAAGAGACATACATTCTTTGGTTGTGATCAGGCAAGCTTATGTCAGAGTTCTACAAAAGCCCCTCATATACCAAAACACTAAATGTGCATTTTAAGATATCTAGCCTGGGGAAAGATCTGTGGCTAAAACAATGCCTGATTAGTATGTGCAGAGGGAAAAAATGTTGAGAAATTGAGTGTTTTTCTTTCTCTTCTTCAGGCATACAAAGTCAGCATTGTCACACACCACTGACCTGTAGCCCAAAAGTCCTCCATCCTGAACTACCATATACATCCTGAACTACTGTGGTTTGGTCCTTACCTCTCATACAATCCAGGAGAAACTGCACAAAATACCCCGACAATATTGAAATGTAAACATCCACCAGGTCACTGGCAACCCATTGTAGGGTTAGGGTTACATTTAATCCATGTTTAAACTGTTGTAGTTTGGTTTGTGTTTCAGCCACATGTTAAACACAAAAACTAGAAGATGTTCCCTTTCAAATGATGTCTAATATATGCATTTTGGCCTTACGCTTCTTCTGTTAAAAGCCTGGGTTCCATTAAAACAATGGATTTTTAAAGGTTAGAGAAAAAGTGTTTAAGAAAAGATATGGGTTGGCATGAATCACAGATCAATGGATCATAGGTAATGAGAGTTGAACCAACAAGTTAATTATGGTGCAGATGATAGGTTTACACTATGTGTTTTTCCATATTGAGGTTGTAGGTTTGGTATGTTTACTCCCTGTCTGATGCCTCATGTTTCTTTAAAACGATTTCTTTTTAGGTTTTTGCTGCATTCCCAAATTAAGATCCATTTTTTCCGCTTATGTGGGTCTGGGTCGAAGGAGCTGCAGCCTAAGCACACATGCCCAGACCTCCCTTTCCCTGGCAACCTCCTCCAGCTCCTCAGGGGGACACAGAGGCATTCCCAAGCCAAGATTGAATCTTTCCAGCATGTCCTGCATCTGCCCTGGGGTCTCCAACTGGTTGGACATGCCTGAAGCGCCTCACCTGGGAGGCGACCAGGAGGAATCCTAACCAGATGCCAGAATCACCTCAGCTGGCTCTTCTCTAAGTGGAGGAAGAGCTGCTCTACTCTGATCCCCTCCCGGATGACTGAGCTCCAAACCCTGTTTCAGAACAGGGTACCATTCAGAGGAAATTCATTCATTCATTCCCGCTGCACGTGTCCACGACATTCAATTACAACCCACAGTTTGTGCCATAGCTGAGGCTAGGAGTGTAGATTGAACAGTATAACGAGCTGCTCCATCTTTCCCTACTCATGAACAAGACCCCAAGATACTCCTCCATATAGGGCAACAACTCATCCCTATCCCAAAGCAGGCAGTCCTTTCTCTTTCTCACTTCAGAACAATGGCCTTTGACTTGGAGGTGCTAATTTTTCATCTCATCTGCTTCACAACTTTCTGCAAAAAACCACCCTAGTGTGAGCGGTAGGTCACAGCTCGAAGAAGCCAACAGGACCATTCATCTGCAAAAAGCAAAGATGCAATCCTGCAAAGGGCCAGCACCAACCTGAAAGAAGTTTGATGTAGCAGCGGGCACAGTGCCCCATACTCCTGAAGCACCCCCCACAGGCCACCCTCAGGAAAATGAGGGATATCCTGTGGTGGCTTATAAGGAGGGTCTGAAGACAGAATAAGAAGAAAGTTAGAGCCATAAAGGAAATGGAAAGGAGCAAGAACACATGTATGCAAAGTGAAAAAAGACAAAGAAATCTGACAGAAAGAGCAGAGACAGAGTAAAAATGCAAAGCCAAACAACCAGAGAGCCCAGACAGCTGTGCAGTCAGACAGGAGAAAGCTGCAGAAAATGGCCAACCTGGCCGATCATGAGTTCAAGACCTTGTTCCAGTTCATTCCTACCCCCCGGCATGCGTTCAAGAAAGGTCACAAATGGGTCTCAGGCCTCCTGCCCTACAATGCATCCCTCTGGGACTAAACTCTACACAGACAAGACTCTTTCTTGCGGTGAGTGATATAGAAGAGGAAAGGCAACTGCTGTCTGTTCATTCAACCAGAAAGTAAGCTTTTTCCCTCTCTTGTTCTTTTTTGTTCACAGCTGTCACTAAAAAACTGTTTCAGAGTCGATCATACGGAGCAAAGGAAGAGCTGGCAGCACACCACGAGTTCTGACTAATCTCAATGTATCATCATTTAGACATTTGGCATATGTACAAGGGAAAATGTAGGCAAAAATAGTCAAGTAGAAAATGTACCTGAGGCTAATGTGAAGTGGAAAAGAATTACATACATTTCTAAATGCAATCAAATGAAAGCATAGTGTCAAATTTAAGCAAACTGAACCAACGAAGGAAATGTAAAATATTAGAAGATACAGATACCATTTAAGGGAATATATAAAGTCTATTCAAATGCCAAATGAACGACATGCTACAGTGAACAGAATTAATAACAAGAAAGGCAAAAGTTCATTCTATGCACAAGACTGGGCTGAAGTTGCTCAACAACAGCCCATTTGCCCTCTTTGGCTTAGCTGCCCCTTTGAAGGAAAAACAAATCAGTTAATTGTTTTATTTTTGATGTTGTAGCTGCATAAATATGAGTGACCCAGAATTGCTAAAGTTGGACCCAATTAAATCACCATATCAAACAAACTTTTTTTTACTTATCGGCAGGCGTGTCCGGTACAAAGCCCGGCGCCCCATGTCATGTGACACTGTGGCACGGTGCTGACTCTGGCATTGTTTACATTGTACAGCGTTGCCAGGTGGAAACTGAGGCTTAAAGTGATCGTATTTTGAGGAAAATGATCACATGTCATTACCAAGACATTTGCCCTGGGTGAATATAATACTGGCCCATAAATTTCACTATTCAATATGAAGTACTGTATATTTCTGATTAGTAACAATGATATTAGTTAAGGACAGTTGTCCTCGTCGTCACAATGTGTCGGAAAATTATTTCAAAATGAGATCATACATTTGGCATTATTCATCGTACATTATTTATCACAAAACTGTGATAATTATTGTACATCTGGCAACACTGACATTGTGTGAGGGTTCCAGGTGGAGTTCAACGGGAGCTAGCTACTTCAAAAGAGATAATTGTTCACTGTTGCAATTAAGAATTGTCTTGAAATAATGAACATAAACTGGCTTAATTCTGAAAAAAAACTGTCTACATGTTCCAACATAGAGGCAGGAATGTATGCTGTATGCAACAGCTGGTTACTTTGTGTCTCTAGCACTGAATCAAGCATCAAGTAACATTAATAGTGTGACAAGTTCACTGAATTTGTTGCTGATTTGTTTCTGTCATTTCGCTTTATTGACACGTACATGATGCCGCACATATTGCCATGGAAACAAGTTGACAATCACAGAGCATTAAAGGCAGTAAAATTAAATTAGTATTTGGTTTCACTCTAAATTGCTCTAAATTACTACTTGATTCACTAGTAAAAGTATGTCCATGAAACTGAAAATGTATTAAAATTTAATTGACATCAGTTTCTAAATTAAGCGGTCTATCTTTTGTGATTAAAATAGACAATATTCATGATCACATTTCAGTTATTTATTCAAATATATGGTGTGTGGTGGTCGAGTCATTTGTGTATGTGCAGGAGGTGGAGCTCTATCTGGTAGCATGTGTGAGGATGGTGGTGGTCTGGACTGTTCAGCCTCCTGGGCCCCAAACACAGCATTATTATGATTTTCTTGACCTTGGGCTGTAACTATAGCCTGAATTCCAGCAACCGGAAGCTCCAAGGACATGTGAGCATCTGGAGCAGGCTTAGCCAGAACTGACGCAGACATCTGCTGTAACGGCTTACTTAAAAGTTTCCCCTTTGAGGCATCTTGGTGCAGACCTGGAAATGACGGAAGGTGAGGGATGGTCTCCACCCCCTTGATGAGTAATGGGCCGTGGTCCTGTGGGTGATAAGTAAAAAATGAAATTATCCAAGGGGAAATTATACTGTTATTAAAATGAGAACACAGAAATGGTAAATAAAAACAAGACAAGAATAACTAGATGAAACTTGTTGATTGGTTTCTTGTTTGAAAAGGTTGCAGTTGTCCAAACTGCTGTGAAATCATGCAACAAAAAACGAAACACTTGCTAAAAAGCAGCTGTCAGGCATGGCAGCAGATTACTGTCAAAAGCAGCTCTTTTTTTGTCACAGTTCTTAATTGAATCACATTTTTGGACAGTGATAGAGTGTCAGATAATATGAAGATAATGGCCAATGTTCAAATTGACAGATTGAGGTGTTAAGAGCACTTCTCTGTGAATCAGGGTGGGAAAAACACATCTGCTAATGTTGCTTTGAACTTCTTGGGTCCCATTTACACCCAGTGTTAAAATATGTGTTTGTTTTACATCAGCAAGGAAATTTGTTGGACAAGGATTACATCTACGTTGGGCTGAGACATGTTCACAAAACTCCAACTGTGGCTTAGCTGATGTGATTACGACTCCATTGTGTTACACGTACAAGTGTAACTGGAGTTAGTGCAGATCCAGTAGTTGTAACGTCTCAGCATGAGAGTGGCTACTAAGAAGGCAGAAAATACCTCAAGAACTTCAAGTAGACAGGGTACACGAGATACAGAAATGACTGGCGCTAAATCACAAACACATTTTGGAACAGGAACTCATAAAGGCTTCCGGTTTGACAGGTTTGCACCCATTCCTTTAAGATAAATGAGCACCATGTGATTCCTACTGTGCTGCTTACTGATCCAAAACTTTTATCGAATGGAGAGTGGATCAATAATGCTGCTTTACAGAGTTGATGGGCTTCCAAATGTAACATGATTATCTTTTATTAAAACATATTGTACAGTATTGTCCACTTAGTAGCTTAGTAGCAGCAGCAAAATTATACAGCCGCCATATCTCGTGGCTTTACTTTTAAGTTTTTAGCAGAGGAGCGAGAAGAATCAATGATGGAGAGAGGAGGAAATGACAACTATAAAATAGGGTCAGCTAGACAGGGGATCTAACTGAGGACTTTGTAGTTCAAGCTAAGCACCTAGTCTGACTCAAAGACTAAGACCAGTCTGTTTTGATTTGAGAATTTCAGTAGACATTCTCCTCCCCTTCCCCTATCTCCATTCCAAAATAGAAAAAACCCTTGCTTTGTTTAACAACTTTTGAGCTACATGTTGAAAATGGCAAGTTATGATGAAGATTTGGATTGTGCAGCCTGTTTTGTTGTGTTTTTTGCTAGCAAGCACCTGTAACCACTTGACCACGGGCCACCCCAGAACTATTGCTTTCAAAATCAAGAGTTTCAGAATTGCGACCATTTCATGTCAGCAGCCTATTAAGCTATTAAGATACATTTGGTGCCATATATGACTCCAGTACATGTACATTTTCTCCTTATAACCCATGTGCTATGCCCAAACCCGAAGAACTGTGACTTACAGTATGTTCCGGTAATTGGCTGTGACACTGGAAAAGGTCATTTTTATTATAACAGTCACTACAGTGTAAAAAACACGGGGAAAAACAGTGGAGAGCAAGTGCATCATCATGTAGTCTGTGATATCGTACTAATGCACATCTCTGTGGAGAATGAACTGGAAACAATGTTAAATGACTTTGACAGTATCCGGGCTGAGTCTCTGTGTTTAATGGTGCATTTATAGTGAAGAATTGATGGCATTGTAATGGCATATTAGTCATTTATATTAAAAACTCTCAAATATATTGTTCAGGTCAATGCCAATTTATTATCATGACTCAGGCTAAAGCTGAGAGAGTGTATTATTACAGAGGCTTTGTTCTGTGATTTCTAGTATGTGGAAGTATTTACTATAAAGTGTTCACACAACATTTAACCTGGACAATGCACAAACAAAATGTTTCAAGATTATCATCAAACTGCTGTCCTGTCATGTCAGAGCTGCTTTAACCATGGGGCATGTTTTTACAAATCCCAACTTTAGTTTCCTCACAATCACCAATGAAACACTGTTTTTTTCAGGTTTGCATAATGTTCCATGACAGAAATTAGCACTGTGTGACAACAAGATTCAAATGTCACATTAACACATAAAATGCTTGTGAATGCCAGAGATGGGGATTTGTAACTTGTACTCGGGTGGTTAAGGTGCGCACCACATGGGCATTAAGTCCCCCCATCGGTGAGTCCCAGCTTGAATCCTGTCTGGATGAACTGCTGAAAAAGTAATT
Source organism: Coranthus polyacanthus (assembly GCA_037367275.1). Taxonomy (NCBI): domain Eukaryota; kingdom Metazoa; phylum Chordata; class Actinopteri; order Kurtiformes; family Apogonidae; genus Coranthus; species Coranthus polyacanthus. Next base: position 24,154,996 of record JAPQRN010000002.1, on the reverse strand, counting down.
AAGATTAAGATGATGTGGGACTCATGGACAATGTTTATTTTACTTTGTTGTGTTGAAGAAAGCCAGCTCTCTTTCCTCAGACCACCAAGCTGCAACAGGGAGTGACAATGAACCCTTTGAAATCACGTCAATCAAATACAATGTGAATTCCTGCTTGGCCACTTTCAGAGAAGAAGACGAAATAGTAAAAGAAGACACGGTGGATTGGAGGATGAGCTCATGTCTTTGAATCATAGAAACACCTGCAAGGCCATGAAGGGAAGGATTCCACTGTCCTTTGGTGCAGACATCATTCAATACCATCGGTGATATAATTGACCCCAAGAGAACCAACACGAGCATCCACACAGTCAATGCGATACAGGAATACTGAAATAAACCCTGAAGGACTCTAACAAGAGTGGAGAGAAGATGTTCAGAAGGGATGATGGTGAAAATGTGAGTATTCTGTTTAACTGTTTGTGTTCGGAAGTTCTGTAATGTTTTAGTATATTATTAATGCATCATAAATTGAAAGTCTCTTTTTCTTACAGTTGCACAATTGTATTTTTTTTTTATTAGTCTACAAAGAGATGAATAAAATAGATTCTCCTCAGATATGGGAAGGCCTACAATCCAATGGTACCACCCCGTGTGTCTCTACGAGAACCAGAAGTGCCCGAACCAGACCTGGGCTCTATGACAATGGGAAAAAGCCATAGTTTGGGTTTGTCTCATACCTGGAAGAACTATGTTTTTCCGTGAAGGTCATAGAGACACCGAACCAAGCTCTACTCCCCCATTTGTGGCCACTGGCTTTCAAACGGTACCAACTCCATGTCTCTACGACAATCAGAAGTGCCCGAAACTGACCTGGTGTGTATGACAATGGGAAAAAGCTAGTGTGGCTTTAATCTTCATACATGGGGTGGCTATCTTTTTCCGTAATGGTCGTAGAGACACCGAACCAAGCTCTACCCCCCCATTTGTGGCCACTGGCTTTCCAACGCTACCCATACCGTGTCTCTACGACAATCAGAAGTGCCCGAACCAAACCTGGGCTCTATAACAATGGGAAAAAGCCATATTTTGGGTTTGTCTCATACCTGGAAGAGCTATCTTTTTCCGTGAAGGTCATAGACACACCGAACCAAGCTCTACCCCCCCATT
>JAPQRN010000002.1:24123805-24145408 GCA_037367275.1 Coranthus polyacanthus | reverse complement strand
CCCCCCCATTTGTGGCCACTGGCTTTCCAACGGTACCAACCACATGTCTCTACGACAATCAGAAGTGCCAGAACCCGACCTGGGGTCTCTGGCAATGGAAGAAAGCCATTGTGTGGGATTGGCTAATACCTGGGTGGGCTATATTTTTCCGTGAATGTCGTAGACAAACCAAACCAAGCTCTACCCCCCCATTTGTTGCCACTGGCTTTCCAACGGTACCAACCACATCTCTTTACTATAACCAGACGTGCCCTAACCTTACCTGGGCTCTCCAGCAATGGAAAAAAGCCATTGTGTGGGAATGGCTAATACCTGGAGAAGCAATTTTTTCTGTGAATGTCGTAGACACACCGAACCAAGCTCTACCCCCCAATTTGTGGCCACTGGCTTTCCAACGGTACCAACCACGTGTCTCTACGACAACCAGAAGTGCGCGAACGCGACCTGGGCTCTTTTGCAACAGAAAAAAGCCATTATGTGGATTTGGCTAATACCTAGGTGGTCTATTTTTTTCCCGTGAATGTCGTAGACACACCGAACCAAACTCTACCCCCCTATTTGTGGCCACTGGCTTTCCAACGGTACCTACCATGACTCTCTACGACAACTAGAAGTACCCGAACACGACCTGGGTAATACCACAATGGAAAAGAGCCATTACGTGGGATTGGCTAATACCTAAGTGGGCTATTTTTTTCTGTCAATGTCGTACAGACACCGAACCAAACTCTATCCCCCCCTTTGTGGCCACTGGCTTTCCAACGGTACCAAGCACATCTCTCTGCAACAAACAGAAGTGCCCGAACCCAATCTGGGCTCTCCGACAATCGGCAAAAGCAATCCAGTCCACCCAATTCACAGATTAACCACAAACAACAACAACCTGTGTATATTACTAAACTGTAAGAATCACTGTTGAGTTTAATTTAAGAAGATAATCATTTGTTTTACTCCTGGTTTTGTTCTTCCCTTACATGTCTAGCCATTCATCCCAGACTGAGGGAGCATGTTCCAGTAGGAAACTGACATCACTGAATCTGTGATAAACTCTACAGCCACAAAAAAGCACAATCAGCATTAACTAAGTTCCATATTTCAGCTGTTAAATGACACTAGGCTTCAACTATTTTTACTTCTGTCACAAGGCTTACATCGTAGCCTACAGTTCAAACGTTATGGATGGTCAAATGCAACTACACACTGCAGGTTACTGCATCATCAGAGACCACATGGATACTTGGGAATTTGCACTGGATGCTTTGAGATTTTCTCCTAAGTTTCTGATGCCACTGGAGATTTTGAAAGAAGAAAACACTGTGCAAGGTGTGGAAACATTTGACTTTTATGTCTTTATGTGTTTTATACTGTTACCTTGGGGGATAGAGTTAAAGCACCATATAGCCTGAAGATGTGCCATGCAGGCACTCACACAAAATTCATAGTGGGACTCATGTTAAGCCATCGTGTCACCTGGGTATAATACAAGTTTGAGGCTGAAATGTTTCCATCTCGATCACTGGCAGCTGTCTTAGTAATATACAGCAGCAGACTAGGCAGGAGTGGAAAGTTAAACAAAACTGGCAAAAAAATTTGACTTTATACTTGTTTCCATTCAGTAAAAATATGTGAATATTCTGAGTTGGTTCATGGAGATAAGCAGGAGGCGCATATTAGTCGACATTGCATATTTTAACCATTCATTTCAGCAAAAAGGCCAGAGCTAAGACTGAAACAATGGACCTTTTTCATGGCAGACAAAGCAGGCAAAGCAAAGGTATTACTGATAACATTAACTATGGCTGTGTTCCATTTATTTGTCCCAGGAGGCCATTCCAGTGAACGAGCAGGAACAATTCTGAGGCTGGAAACTGATACACTTAAACTGGATGCAGCCATTTTAATGATAATTACCATTATGGTCATTAATGACCATTTACACCTGTGTGGGTTTTTTTTTTTTTTTTTTTTTTGCCTCAACAGGTCAAAGTGGCTGCTGCGAACAAGGTTTATAACCCTGTTCTATAATGTTCATTTCATCATAATGAGATAGACTGATGTGAAAATTTCAGTCATATTTTTATCCAGCCCTACTTCCAAGCACAAAAACCTTTTTTGCAATATTTAGAGATTTTTTCAAGTTTTGAGCATTAAAAATTCCAAAATTTTCATGGGTCAAAAAAATAACCCCTGAGTTTTTGAACTGAAAATGTGCATACAAACAGATGGATGGAAATATACTTTGTGTCAAACTCATCATCATTTGACCGTGAGATATTTTTCAGTACTTTGAAATTATACTGCTACAGTTAGAATAATAATAGGAAACTTTAATTTTATTAAGAAGCCTTCAACTCACCAGAATATGACACTGGCAGTTACAAATGTTATTATGTTTTAATCTGCAATGCAACTTCCTTCTTTGTACATTTCTTTTTGACATTTTTGTGACATTTCTCTGGCGTCTTTCCTTTCATTCATCAGTGCATGCGAGAGCCTGCATGTGTGTTCATGTATGTACACAAGAACAGCTTGTGCCGGAGGAGGAACCTTCTGTCATCATCACCATCATCACCATCATCTTCGTCATCATCACTAACACTTTAAATAGGTTTCCAGTGCTACAAGTCACACAGACACACATGTAGAAATAACACTCGAGGGAAATGACATCAAGACAGTGAATAAACACAGAGATAAACCACTTGAGACACTTTGGGGATGACTCAACACACCCAAATCATTGAAACAGAAAGAGACAGAGAAACAGCAAGTACACACAACAAACACCAATCAGGAAAAAAGCTGAAAAATGTACTGCTCTGAAAAATGATGCTGCCTCCACACCAGTCTGTTGGCTTTCTAGGCCAACTCCCAGTCACTGATGCAAGATTATTATGTGCTTGCATTTGCAGGGCAAACACATAATAAGTGATGGTGCTGCAACTTGCCCGGAAACCTACATTTACCAATTTTATTTCTATCTGTCAGCTGCAACATATTTGGTTGATATAATACATAACAAAACCACTTATTACTAAACTGTTCACCTGCGAAAAGAAGAAATCTCATCTGATCTCATTTTCCTTTCTGTAAACTATTGTAACTAAAAACTATTGTAATGATAAAGTTATTGGCAAGTGAATAAATGTACATACACACATTGATTGCAACCTAATACACTGATTTGATTATACAGAGATCCATATTAATGGCAAGCAGCCATCTTCAAAACGTCAACTCAAAGCATGCATAAGCCATAAATGTCAAGAATTCATGTTTGCAATAAACATGGTGGAGTGAAATTCAATCTAAACAGAGCATAGCAGCAAGGCTAAACAGAGCCAGTAACAATGTACAGTAACTATAGCTGGCTTAGTGGTAGTCTACTTTCCAATACATCTGCTGTACTAAGACAAAGCACGAATGGTTACAAGCAGAAGACACTTAGAGGCTGCGATAATGATGAGTCCATATCTGTATCTGTATTCATTTAGCAGGCCTCTGACGCAGCGAGTCAAACGGGAAAACTCAACTCCAGTGATGACATCTAAAGACGGACATCGTGCAGAAGAAGACACGTGTAAATAGCCTAATTATTTAGTTACTAAACACCTTGAAGTCATACAAAATGAGACGATGAATTGACGTCGCAGTAGCCTAACAGTGAGAGTACATTTACAACGTCCACTCTTTCAGTCAGTCATTGTGAGGCGTACTACGAACAGATGATGTCAAGCAGGCAACACATGCACGATTTCAGTGCTCCACCTGAAATACAGTTATACTTTAGACTGGAAATTGAATAGACTGCTGATGCGTTGAGAATCATTTGAATATCGCAACAAATTTCTACTTTATATTTCTTTACTTTTCTACCCTGTATGCCTGCCGATACTTTGTTCAAAAAGCAAAGTAACTTTTTTTTTAATAGATTAAAAAACAAAATGTAAGTGTGATGTAACACTACCTTTAAAAAGTCAAGTGAAGTATAAGTAGTCTTCCTTAAAACTTTCTGTGCATTATCTAAATGAAGCTCCACTATCCTGAAGCTACCCCCAGAGAAATGGAACAATGAGAAATGGAACACGGCAAAGGTAGTTTACGACATCGGCTGCTACGTTTTTTATTTTGAAATTGAACCAACTTCTTGCCAAGTCAGTGTTATCTCAGTCATCAATAAAGCTGTCACTTAAACAGATAACAGTTAAAAACTGCAGGTAATTCAATTGTTCAATTGTTACTCACCTCTCACTGCTCCAAAACACATTTGGCAATACAAACAAATAAGTGTGAGTCTGTTCCTGTGTCTGGATGAATGTGTCTGTGTGGGTTTGTTTGTTTGTGCCGGAAAGTTAGTCAAGTTAGATTTGGACACATTTGCAGGATTAACTCTAAATGAACTCAGTAACTCAGCCTAGGTTCATTCCTCTCCATCCTCGCCACTGCAGGTTCTATCTGTCATTTTTCTGCCATGTAAACTCCCAGTCAGCCCAAGGATTGGTTTATGGTATCACCTTCGTATGGAGGTGCTTCAGCTGAACATACTCATTATGTCCATATGATATGTCCATGTATGGCGATGGTGTCACATACTCATCCTGTGTTTATTTTGAAGTCACACAGAAATGACGGGAAGTGGACGCTACCACACTACGATACCACCACACCACTGAGAAATGGAGTTAAACAAGAAACACAATCTGACATTTACCAACATTTCAACCCATATGTTTAATAAATGACACACCAACATCTTTCCCTGCTTTATTTTTTTTTGTTTGTTTGTTTTATTGAGGTAAATTAGGTTATGTTTGGACAAACCTCAACCTCAAATTTGCGTCCATATGTAATGTTTCTGATTTGCCGATGCATGACGGGACTCCCATCATTAGAGTTCAGAGACTGAAGTCGAGTAAACAGCCTGTGATGCATTCTCACTCCCGAGGGTTCTGCATCCTCTCAAACTGTCCACAATAGCTTAGCATTCGGCAACAAGCCAGAAAAAATAAACCTAACCAGAAACCTGATGCTGTAAGGAGTTCTTTTGAATCCCTACCTGCCTCATTATAACTTACGTGGTTTACATCAGCACCTTGAAACAACAGCAGTTTACTTGCTTACCTCAGCATTTGCAGTTGTTAGTTTGCTTACAGTGCTGCATGTGTCGTGTGCTTTCTGTTTGAATTTGCTGGTTCTGATTGTTGGAAGAGGCCAAATGAAGAAATTAAAACCTGTCCTACATTCATTTTTTTTTACAGAACACTTTTTAATGACTTTTAATAACTTCCATTTCCATTATGTTCCATTGATCCTGCCTCCAAATGGTCAATTACTGCAGATTTAAAAGGGGATGTTGTAAATATGGAGCTTGTTGTGCTGTCCCAAGTACACAAAATAAAATCAAATGTACTGCAGTCATTTCTCCCATTTGCATTTTAACTGATACATAGTTTGTCTGAAAATTCAAAATGTCAGTTCTACAATTCATATAGTACATCCACCTCATACCATAAATTCTAAGTGAGGTGATAGAGAGAAAATGCCAACTCCTGACTTTCCCATATAACTCTGAGCAAGTCACTGAGGACAATGCAATCTACGTTATTGGGTGTTGGTGAACAGAAAAAGAGTGAGTCTGAGCACAATGGAAGTTATAAAAAGAGGCGACTTTAGTTGGGGCTTGACCTCGTAAATCTGGGCATATATTTTAAATACAGCTCTATTTTCTAGGCTTTACTGCAGACATGAATAGGAAAGGGGGAAAAAGTTGAGGAGTGGGGATATAAAGCAGATTTCAGGTGGAGAGAGAGAGAGAAGCAGGAGTTTAACCTATATTGCATGTGATGCACAAGTGTCCTAGCAGATACATTATATCTGTGTGTTTCCATTGCTTTGTTACACACCAAACATAGCATTTCTGGTACAGTCACGCTGTTCCACAGACAACTCAAAGTATTTCTTGAAGAGAGTGTGGTATAGTTTCAGGTCCGAGAAGAGAGGAGGTGAACCCGAAGTTTTTTTTCCTCTTGTGTTTGCGAGCAAAACAATCCACCAAAACAAGTTCTCCCCCGACACTATTTTGCAAAGGCTCTGTCACTGCATCCTGTGCTTAGCGCCACCCAAGACGAGTACGATTTGTTTAAAGAAATACAAACTAGCCAAACAAGGCAGAGAGTTTTTGCCCTTCTTCCAGAAAGATAGTGCCAGACCTATCTTCAGCACAATGCGAATGAGATATGGAGATAGATCCGGCTATGCAAGACTAGCACAGAACAGAAGATCATGTAATAAGTATGAGACTATCTTTAATTAAAATTGCTATGACTGCAGGTTAGAACTCTGAAGGGAAACGCAGATATGAACCCACACCTCCTAAGAGGGTGGTGGTTTTATCCAGTGTCTTAGACCAGTCAGCCACACTACCTGACAGGTCTTTTTTTTAATGTTGATTGACTGTAATCTTTGAATTTCACTGCGACTGTTGACGTCTGTGCAGAATTTGAAGGTTTTCTCACATTCACCCGCTGAATGGAGAGTTGGGTTTGTGCTCACCCAAAATCTGAATTTAAGGAGTGGTCCCGCTAGTAGAATTTGTGGCATTACAAAAATTTGGGGGCCAGTCGTGTATGCTACTTCCAAGTGATGTGGAAACCTGATGCCGTCAGTGCACAGAGATTGAAGGTGGACTTTAAGGAAAGCAGGAAACATATAGTGCCCAGCAGATGAACTTCACAAATGACATGCTCATTTTAAGTTTTTGCTGGAGTCTGTTGTGACTGGAAGCTAATGAACTCATTACTCCGCTAACAACTGTCTCTGTGATAACAGCCACAATACACTGATTTCTATGCAGAGGACTTGGGTCGGATTTTCTGCAAAAATCCTTACACTCGCTCATGAGTTCCCAGCTCCCAGCACAACACAGATTCCAACACAAGCTTCAAGTTAAGTACACAAGCATGCACACATCTTCCATATTTAACCTTTAATTGATGAATTCTCAAAATCCCTCCAAAAATATTGGAACAGAAACTAATAGAGTATAAGCACATAATTCCCAATGTTTGCTGCTGTATGAAGTGCAGTACTGTCTATGATTTGAAATGTCTATATTTATTGTGAGTTAACTGTGTAACTCTTGGGTTCACTCCTCAATGATCCACAGAGGTAGAGGCAGAAAGGAGATGAGAGGGAAAACACAGTACAACTCCACATTACATTAAAACTTGATGACATCTGTTGCTGGCCTTGCATGCTAATTTGTGTTCTTCTTCTGCTCATTATAACCAAACAGAGTAATAGCATAGTAAAATGTCTGTTGTTTTTTCAAGAGATTAGAATCCAGGATTTGAAGCTGAGCCCTGAGTCCTAAGACTTATTAAGTAGCCGCTTTTTATCCATTTAGTTTCCACTGAGAGGAACAGGAGGCCTTAATGTTACAGAAGTGTTCTCGCGACTAAAGCGTCAGCTACTTTAAAAAATAAAAAACCAAGCAGGGTGGATTTGAGTACAATGCACTTTTCTTGCTCCACAATTACCATCAATGCATTAAATCTCTTTGGGTCTCTGCTGGAGTTGTTCAGTGGCTGCAGACAGAGGGTAACTGCTTTCACTTGGCTTTATTTGGATTCCCATTAGCACTGCAGAGACAGCTGTTCCCTGGTATCTACATAAAAAGAGCCAACAATCACACTTAATCCTGCTTTCTCCCCCAAAGAGCCAAATATAACCAATAAAACCGGACATTTATTCACTGGGAAACTCCTCGTTTCACAGCTGGACCATCAAGGGAAATAGTTTCCTGGCATCTGAGCCTCTTGCTCTTAAAGGGAAAGTCTTTTTTTTCTTATTTTACTTACTACTTATTTTACTTATTACTTACTAAGGTATTGCTGTTGGTCATTTACTCACCACTTACTTGTTGAAATGTGTTGAAACTTGTTGAAATAGCTTGTTTGTCTGTAAGCTTGCGTTGCCTGACCTGTTGCTGAAGTGAGGACATTAACCAACACTGTTGGGAAGGGTACTTTTGCATAAAACTGGATAATATGGCCAAAAATGTTATCATGGTGAAAAAAAGATCTTGCTACATGTCAAATCATTATTTACAGGCTGACTTTTGGTCCTGAGTGAATCGTGAAGATGGTTATTTGTGTTTTCTTCATGGTCAGCACCAGAACATTTCATAAATCTAGAGGAAGAACATTCAAAACAATTGCAAAAATCTAGAGTAAAACAAAAAGTTTTAGCTGACAATGTAAAATAAACCTGAACAAGACGCCCTCGTCTCCTTGTTTCCATTTCATAGCAGTGGCATCCGGTGTTACGGTGCATTCCTGTCACCTATAATGTTTGAGTGTGGACCAGAGTTAATACTCTTGACTAAAAAGCCCACTGGCTGCGACTGTAACAACCATACCACATGGTGTGACTGTGTTTTTCTTCATAAAAACTAAAGAATCCAGCACTAATAACATGTGCATATACACAAAGCTACCTCTGTGCCTGTGTTAGTTTGTGTCCACCAAAAGCTCTAAAGCTGTGCCTGGAGTATTCAATCTGTTATTCGTTAAAATGAGCCACGATGGATAACAGAAGGACCGGACATACATGGCTTCTCAGTAAATCACAACAACAGCTGCCTTCTGAAAACAAGGCTTATGAGTGCAGCAACAGTGGCCTTCAAATCTGCAGGCTTTTGAATCAAAACAATGAAGGGCACTAAAACGCTCCTAAGTGCTAAGCAGAACTGTACAGTTTGGTAGTAATTATCCCTGACATTGTCAGTATGAGTGAGCCCTTTCTGAATACAAACAGTCATTTGATCCATATTTAATATAAAAATATGAATTACAGCAGCTTTAACAGATACTGTGCCCTGTGTTTAGCCAGTAAATAGTGTATATTTACCTACAAGGTCCCTGAATGGGGAAATCAAGGACACCTCAGGTGGACCAGACATTTTATATTTGGAATGAAGATAAATTTATCATTTGGCACAGCATCTACCACTTTTTATAACTATCTTTCATTCTGTCCACAAACACCAGAAGAAATCAGCGGTTTAACCTTTTGGTCTCTTATCTGACAATTCCAGCTAAAGGTCACTGATCTGTCTGGACTTTATGCATCTGAACTTTCAGCCTTTACTTTGCCTCCCTGTAGCTAGTCTTTAGTTTCCTTTTTTTTTTATTCAGCTTGCGTTCATCATTCTGGATTCTTATTCTGTCACCTTCATTGAGTTTTCAGAAAATCAGTAAGCTGAACTCCTTGAAATATGCTTCCTACAACTAGAGGATAGCGTTGTCTGAAGTTAATGCATCAACATGATTCAGTCGATGTAAACCTTTGTTTTGTGTATGTCTTTTTGAAGTCAGTTATCAGTTGTTGGAGGGGGTGTTAAATCCAAAATTGCATCTATTTCTGTGAGTTCTCGTCTTTCTTTGTTCACTCAAGTTAATCTCAGAAAGGAGTGATTATGTCTGTGTGTTTTTTTAATTTGTATTGATTTCTTTGTTTTAATTATTGTCTGTGTTGTTTCCTCTTTAATTTCATATATATTTTAGTTCATAAAAGTTTCACTACAACATATTATGTATTCAGATAAAGTTATCGCAACTTCCAATAAGTCAAAAGTAATTTTGCATGGATTTTTGTCTGACAAATTTGCACATTTATGTAAGACAATTTATTTCATTTTTAATTCTTATACATGCTTGTACACCTTTGTGGAAAATGTGTGCACTGTGATTTCTCCCGTGGAAATATATGTTGGACCAATGAAATAATTTTTTCCAACTCATGTCATTAATTATTGTAAACCAACAAATGGGCGACAACCGCAGCTTGAAAGTGAAGCCAAAGCTGAAGTATCTTAAAGTGTAATGCCACTGATGGCCACTAGATGCTGACTCCAAAAATGCCCAGCTCCAATAGACTTATACTGAACTTCTCTGTAATGACACTAAGTCTTTATGGTCTCATTTGCTTTTACCCTCTATAAGTATTCTAGTGGTTCATCTTTAAATTACTTCAAAATGCTCAAGGCTTCAAAGTGCCAGATCAAAAGCCAATGGGTGATGTGACAGTAGCTCCATCCACATCTCACAGGGCCTCAATCTGTTCCACGGTCATCTAAAAACACAGCGGCAATGCGGATAATTTGCAACAGAACCGTATACAGAGTTGATTTGCTGTATTCCTACACTGCATTTTCACATCGCACTGGTGCGAAACAGCTTTAAATCTACTAAAGTATGGGACTTAAGCATAATATTGGATGGTATTAGACTTATTACAACTATAGGTACGAATGTTTGAAAGAAGCCCCAACTTTTATGTAAGGTGTTAGTGGTGCAGGATGCTTGGGTCTGTGTTGCTGTGGTCATTTTTGTTGCCAAATTTCCCCTTGAGTCCAACACACACACCCTGCTTATTACAGCCTGGGCAGTGTCCTGAGAAGTCACAAAATTATCAAATGGGTGCAGATGGTGAAAAAAATATGCTTGCATCCAAGAAATTCAGCACTTCAGCCGAGCAAGGTCACTGTACTTGCTGTGGGCTAGCAGTAAAATGGAACTCTCCTTGGGACACATTCAAATCTTGGATGGAATTTAAATGTGCTGCTTGTCTGTATCTCAGTGCCAAACATGAACACAGCTAAGACTCGCTGCCCTTAGATCACTTTGAAAATCACAAGTAACATTAGAATGGAGGAATATGATGGATGTCCTAATGACAAAATCACATTTTCCATTTCCTCAACCGTTAAAGAGGATGGCCTAAATTGGCTTAAATTAAAGTCCATGTCTAATGTCTTTTGGCTTTTCTGCCAGTTATTGTGCATTAGTGTTTATATCTGTCACAGTGCTTCTGATCATTACTTAAAACGCATGAAGGAACAATGAAAGCTTATCAACATGGGAATGATAACGTCTCCCACTTTGCAGGGCGGCTGAATAATGAACACCAATTAAAAGGAAGGAGATTTTATTTCCCCTTTAAACAAAAAATAATGATATTGGCACTGCCATTTTAAACTACTATCATGACTTTTTAAGGAATCCTTCTGCATCATATAGCACTCAGTGTGGATGTTAATCTTTATAATGTATTAAAAAGTTAAGGCTGTGAGCAGTTCTGCTTCTGACAGTATTGTGTCTGGAAAGAAAGCTTACTAAGCTTGTCCTTGGTCTGCAGCTGGTGACAGACAGCTTTGTTAGGATTTAGGTTGTGATGAGTCATGTGCAATCTCAGCATATTTGTTTGTCACGAAACCCAACCCGAACTCCAAATCCGAGTCTCATGAGTTGTGAACTTTCATTCCCCTCCTGTTGCCGTTGTGTCTCTGCTAATTCCAAAGCATTAAAGTCGTCCTGTCCTAAAATCTGAGACAAAAGGTCACCGCTATGAGCCTGAGTACAGGCTACAACTTTTTACAATTAATTACATTTCTTCTTCAAAAAATAAGTCAATCCCAGTGATTATGACTTTGACCTCCAGGGGTTAAAATGCTCTTTTATCCATGTTCACAGGCTTTAAAGGAGGCCTGTCGTTGCTTATGGATACTTTTAGAAAATCTTTAAGGAGTTAGAATCTGTGTTTATCATTTCCTGTGTCAGAATGACAACCCTGCAACTCTGGTGTCAAACTCCTGCGCTTTCTCTCATCAAACTTCAAGCATCAGCTTCTTTGAACTGGAATTAAAAATATTGTTCTTGATTCACTCACTAAAAACATTCCCAGATACTTGTTACTGTATGTTAGTGAAGGCAAAGCAAATGTGGAATCAGTTTAGAAGTATAGAAACATATTTCATAGAGAACAGAACTCCTTCATTTGATGATGTATTTCAAACACTATACATAATTTCTCTGGGTAATTCTAAAAAAAAAACAATAATAGATCATTGCATTTCAGTTTAGTCTTACAAGTGCATAAATCCATTTATTTGTATTTTGAGGAACTGATTCGTCAAGGCGTTATGTTTTTTCGGGTTGTCAGTCCATCCTGCTGTCTATTCTCATGAATGTGATATTTCAGACATATACATAAACACACAGAGTGAGAGAAGTAGTGACATGGCAAGACAGACGCAGCAACATTAGCATAAAATCCAATTATACACATCAACAAAAACTATACCTAAGGGCTACTCCAGTCTGATAATGATAATGTCTGATAATGTGTTGTATGTATTTTTGATGACGATTACAGCAATAGAGGATGAAGCCATAGGTGCTTTATACTGAAATCAGGCCGATTTTACTGTTGTCCAACAACTCAACTTTTTTTCAAATGAGATCAAGGACAAACGAGTTAAGTTTAAATGCCCTGGTGTCAGTTTTTATCTTAGTGACAGTTGAAAGGCTCTTTCCAACCAGGGTGACAAGGATTCATTTTGGGAAATATGTCACCGGGGCATTGGGTTGTGGTAGGCGCCTGTCCGTTGTGATGTTAATTCTCTTCCTTCTGTTCTTCACAATGTCTTTTTGTGAGAAAACTGCTTTTTTCACCATTTCTTTTTTACTCTTAACCCACATTAAAATCCAAAGACATCAGAAAGTAGACTGATCATAAAACAGCACATTCATTCATTCATTCATTCATTCATTCATTCATTCATTCACTGCTCACCTTTATTCACTCTTCACTTCTTTTATACAGTCTTTGTATTCACTGGATGAGATCAAGCAAATAAAAAAGCGTGTCCGGGTGACACACCTACACGCCTGGGGTCTTTGTCTATTATTTTAACCAAGTTTGATAGGATTTTTTTTTTTTTTAAGTGATTACTTATACATTTTGTATTCCACATTGAACTGCAACGTACTATTTTAATTGCGTAATACCAAGAACTGTGTGACCAAAGCAGAATCTAAGACACAAAGATGTTTAACACATCAAACATACACAGTACATACACACAAACTTGAAAGAGGTTCATGCATTTACATGTAAGCACACAAATTACTTTATACAGCCACATACCCACATTGTTGTCAAGTTCAGCGATATTCAGTTGACTACAGCAGCTTCAGTGCACATGAAGCTAGCTCATTATTTCTGCACACCTGCCTCATTAGATGTGTGCAGGAAGGTGTCATTTTTATTTCTTTTTTAATTATTGTAAGATACTGTATTTGTGTGTACCTCCGCCCATACTGGAACTACTGTGGTCTCAAAGGCAAGGAGCATAATTGGATTATAAAGTACTGGTTTACTTGCAGTTCCTAGAGTTTCTAAAACTAGACTGAGAGGCAGAGCCTTGAGTTATCGAGCTTCTCTCATGTGGAACCAGCTCCCAGACACCCTCTACTTTAAAGACTAGGCTTCAAACTTTCTTTTTTGACAAAGTGTATAGTTAGGGCTGACTCAGGTGACCCTGATCCCTCCCTTAGTTCTGCTGCACAGTCCTGGGTTGCAGGGGGACAGTGACACTGTCTCTGTCTCTCTGTCCCCTGTTTTCTCACCCCAACCGGTCAAGGCAGATGGACGCCTACCCACAGCCCGGTTCTGTCGGAGGTTTTTTTTCCCATAAAGGAAGTTTTTCCTCTCCGCTGTCGCCATGGGCTTTGTTTGATTTCTTCTCTGTATAATATTTAATCTGTGAAATACCTATTATGATTAGTGCTACATAAATAAAATGTTCTTGAATTTTGCACTGTATCTGTCCTCAAGTTTATTTGCCCCTTTAGCAATTTTTTTGCCTCCACCATTGCTCTATTTACCATTAATACACATACAGTACATGATCAGAACCTTCTCATTTCAGCACCATGGACAGCGTCATCCTGCACATAAGATCTGGGCCTCAACGTTAGTACTGAACAGGATCCTGTATTGTCCTTATAGAATGAATAAAAGACATCTAATGGTTTTTGAGTTACCATTTTGAAGTCTCAAACTTGCATTTTTGCCGGTGCCATCTTGGTCTTTTGGAGCAAAAGTGACAATATTTGGACAAGAGGGTTGAGCTGGGAGCTGATGTGTGACACGAACACTAACTTACTGACATGGTAAAACAGTAAACATCAGTAAAACATTTGCATAACAAAATCCTTTGATGGTCTTGTTAGTGTAACTCGAACTGTCTGTCAGGAAGACAATACTGCTTTTTAAAAAAAAAAACAAATCCCACGCAGCAGACATCAAAGCCTTCTTTTACCCCTGAAATCTTAGGTAATTACACAGAAGGATCACCAGTACACTTATGAGAGGGTCCAGCCAAAACAAATATGACCAGAATGGGTCCTGGGAAAATATATTGACTTGGTATTATAGAGAAAGGTTCAGTTGAAGTCAATTGAAACCATGGCTTTTTTGGAGCCACTTTTTCACTGGCTTGAATTTCAAGCCGTGGTTGTTGTCCCGTGGCTGTGCTTGACCGCAGTGCATCACATTTTCATACTGTACAGTCAATACTTATTTACTATGAAATATTTGACTTATGCATTTGACCTGCTGACTGCATAAGTATAGGACATATAATGTTATACTAATGCCAGACATGCACTACATCAATGTATAAAGCCCTTAAAGCTGAAATGTCAGTGTTTATTTTCATGTATCCATGGCAACAGCTTGGCTCTATAGGCATGTCCGTGTTGGTAGTTCAGCATAGCCACACACTGAAATATCTCCTTCATTTCACCAAAAAACTATGATTAAAAATATTCCTTAACAGTTTTCAAAGTAAGTACCCTGGCTCAACAGTAAATAACTCTAAATGAAACTAAACAAATTTAATTACTTACTCAATATATGTCTTTAATATGATCTACAGTATACAGAGCTATGCTGATATGTTTCTTCAAGCAGAAGAGTTTGGAAAAGAGGAGTGGAATGACTGAGAGCGTCAGTTCCACCACTGAGGCACCATATGTATGAAGAGGTTTACGCTGCTGCTTATTGAGAACACCTGTAACCACAGTAACTGGACACAGGTATGGCAACAGCTTTTAGTTTTCAAATGCTGAAGATGAACATGCATAAAAAATGAGATGAAAGCTGCAAAAATGAACCAAAACCAGTGGAAAAAATGGCAGAATTTGAGAATACATCCTTCTGCAGCTCTCTCCTCTCTGTTCAAACCAAATGAATTGAATTCCATTATGCTGAAAGGTAGTTGTAGAATTATGGCTTAAGCAATCACTGAAGAGGGAGAAAAACCAAATGACTACCACACAACTCAAACTGATAAACGTGTCTGTGGAAAGACTAAATGTATGTCCAGTTTGGGTTTCACAACAGTGTACTATATACCTAGAAAAACTATGAGATTTGAGTTAGCTTCAGCTGAGAGTCAACACAGACCGTGGAAATCAAAGTTTTATTACCTTTTCCTTTCATAATTTTTGCTTTCACTCCCTATGTCAACAGCAACCACTTAACAAAATAACACTACTGTACTGTACGCATGCTTGTATAAACTGCTTCCATCATATTAGAAACTGACAGTGTTAATATTTTACTTTTTACCTTAAAAGTTTTCAGAGGAACTTTCAGATTTGAATGTCATGTATAAAAACAGGTGCATTTGGAGCACTTAGGAGCAAGTATCCTGCAGGTCAACATCACCTTGAACAACACAAATCAATTCTTTCTTGAGTCACGGTCTGACATAAGGCTTTGTGACCTGTGATTTGTGACTTAAAACGTTTTAAGTCACAAATCACAATTCCCTATGTGACAGGCCACTTTTTGAAAGGTCGGTAGATTTCAGAAGATATTTAAATGAATTTCAGTTGATGCCACAGTGGCTGTCAAAGTGGCTTCAAAGAGGAGAATAAGGAGCATCAAAGTACGTTCTGCAATCTGGGGTCACAAACTGCAGTGTAAATTAAATGAACTATGAAATTGACACCAGGAAGATGGTCCAAATAATGACTTATTCATTTGTAAATATTTATAAAAAACACAAATCTTTCACATCGGTTAGTGTGAAGCACACATTATGTATTTCAAAAACGATGAAAAAAAAGGTTTTAATTAAGACATTTTTACTCTCGTACCAAATCTGTACAATTACACAGGCAACCGGTGATAACTTGTACCATTGTAGCAGGTAAAAAGACTAGATTTTCTATTACAGATAAGGAGATGCAATTTTCTAACACAGAGATCTAATTTTCTGTTATTTGTTTAAACATTACACTTAACAGCCCAGAGTTTATCTGCATCTCTGGCATTTTTATGTTCACAAACACATCTAAGACATTTCAAATTACTTTTGTTTTCCTGGGTACTAAAGCTAATGCAGAGACTTAAATAAAAGCAGAGGCTGTTGTGATATTTTCAAGGAGCGTATTGTTGAATGAGTATTAAGCTTTGATGAGAGTGCGGTGTGAAGATGTTTGGAAGTTGCTTTTTTTCTGGTTTGGCCCTTAGTGGTAGAAAAGAGATTTTGGTTTATTTATTTGTTAGGATCCTTTTCATCCCAGTTCTCTTTCTGTAACATGTCTCTCACATGAAACACCCACATGTTGCTCCTAAAAAAGCTGCCAAAAAAAAGACCAATAAAGAACTTGTAGCACAGCAGAAAATACAATGAAGGCTGATGGAAACAGTTTAGTCGAATGCACAAATTACAACTTTTGAAAACTGAAGTACAGCCACATGACAGTATATTTTATGTCATTTATACAAATGCACTCAACCATTTCAACTGGAGAAGGACTCGCAATCGACTTTTTTGGTTTTTTGAGGGGTTTTTTTATGGGTAACCAGTGGGTAACTTTCATTAGAACGAAAGGGATGCGTTCTTGCATATATAGTATATAGTACCCATTTAATATTAATGCATTCCTAAAAGCATGTGGCAAAGTTTTTCAGAAAACCAAAAACCAGACCATTAAAAGGATGAGAGAAGGCGTTCACTGAAAGGTATGGCTAGTAATTAAGCTTAGAAATTAAGCTGGTGACCTTTGAGCTGAGTTGGTTACACGCTAATAGAGACAGTGGTGAAAGAAATATAATTAGCTGTGTTGTAACCTTTTCGGTATTGTGACACCATATTGGCTCGGGGAAAAATGGCTACCTATAAGAGAAAGTTTGGAAAATATTTTTAACAGTGACTCCACAAGCCTCCGGAACCAACGGCGAGTGAGGGGATTGTGCACTTTGCAAGACTGAGTGAAGGACTGGAAAAATTGTTGCCAAGTAAAAAATGTCCAACTATTTCAGCCCAAAGACTGTACATAAGAGATGGAGAAGTGGACGGAGCTACAGGGACGTCACTCATTGGTTTTAAAACCAGGACTCAAAACCAGAAGATTTCATGCTAAATCCTGGCTTACTGAAATGCTAAAACAATAAACTCAAAATTATTTGACAGCGTTGTTAGCACGTTATGAATCACAACACAACAAAGCCACGGTTGTTTCCCACTGGTTCAGCCTATAAAACATCACTGGTTCAGGCAGGTTGGGTCAAAAAAACTCTGCTCTGCTCTGGCTGTCAGTAATCTGCATTACCAAACGTAACCTACATCTATGGAGAGGAAATAGTCTCTGATTAGTCACAAATGTATATTACATGATCTGCTTTTTTACAGGTTGTTATTGCATGTACACGCCTGACAGACACAGATCAGGTTACATTTGCACACAGTCTTCCGAGACTCTTTTCACGGCCTTGGCTCCAAACAGACCCATGAATGCACGCTGTGTTAAAATTCTGGTGGATCACTGGGACATCTGGACTTGAATTCATGTGTAATTTCAAGGTGAGAAAGACATTTTTTTTTCCAAAATAAGCAGAGCAGCTCCTGATCCTAGAAATCTTACATTTACTAACAACTACTACAGTGTGTAAAAAGAATGTGTTACTTGTTACTTGTACGAACGGGAAGGTTTGAAATAAAAAAAATGATCAATCTTGTACGGAAATGATCAATCTTTATTCAAGTTGTGAATGTGTGCGTTTGTAATCTCTCCATATACATCAATGACACATTTCTCTGCATCCAGACTACAGACTACAAAAATCAATAAAGAAAACCATTTGGAATAATTCACATGTTTCTTAAATAAGTTCGACCCAGACACTATTAGGCTAAAATACACTAAGAAATGCCTTAAGGTCAATGCATTCGGGTGGTTGATAAACACTTTCTGCTCATAACGGATGCTAACGGGTATTGAAAAACCTGACTCCATCATCCCCTAGTGCCTCCCTTAGACTCGGATACTTTCTGGTGTCGACAGGCCTTTAGGTGGGAAGCAGTAAAAAAAAACACAATGAGTTACTGCTGCTCATCTAATTGTGTCATCTTGTCACATCCATAAACTGACATGATGGAAATGTAAAGCACATTTTTAACAACTTTGCTGAAGACTTGCAGTTAGTGTCTTAATGGGGCAGGAAAGCAAAAAGAAAAAGAAGAGAGAGAGTTTACTGTTACTGCCTCTCCTCTGACACTTCATGAGGAATCATCATTAGATACCTGTCTATACAATAACACTATTCACAGGCTGTGAGCAATGATCAGCCTGCAGGAGATTCTAGCATCATGTCAAGTGGAGCTTTTAGAAATAATAGAGACACCGAGAAAAGAAACTAAAAGAAGAGGGGAAAAATCGTTTAAACAGAGTCCTAGACAAAACGGCACCGAATAAGAGTCTTATTAAAATGATGCCTTACATGAGGTTTTTCTACTCCTCCCTGCTCGTATCACTCATTGTGATTTCACGCCTCCCTCTGCCCACACGGCCGTTTGACTGTGTGACTCGGGACGCATAAAGCACAATTAAAGCCATTTCTGTGACACGATGCTACACCTCCAGGATTTAATATACATTTTAACATCATTACTGGGGCTCAGACAACTTCATTTTACGAGGCTTTCTTAATGTATACAGATAGAAAAACCTCTTGTATGGAAATTGGGGTGACTTGGGAAACTTAGGCGTTCTTTATTTTTATTATTAGTTTGTTAATTTTTTTCAAATGTACTGAGCCTTAACTAATACATTTGCTTTAAAGGAGGCGAAAAAAACAGAATTTGAAAATACGCCTTCCTTCTGCAGCTGAAGACACGCTTCGAGAAGAACTTCAATTGATTCCATTAAAGGCATGGATGGGGGTTGAACCCATGATCTTTGGTTTACAAGACCAACGCCTTACCACTTGGCCACCACGCCTTCCTTCACAAGCCATGGCACCTCCAACAATATTGAACATTAAAGAATAACTGAAGAAAATGTTGTTTATAAAACCGACACCTTTCCGCTCGGTCACCATGTCCGTCTTCTGGAAGTTAGGTGCTTCCGATCAAAAATAAGGATACAGGGAACCTTAACTGTAGAAGATGGGAGGTTTGATCCCCAGTCGTGCTTTTAGTTAAATCAGTAAAAGGATCTGTTTGACATGTAGCTGTGGGTAACTGTAACAAAAAAGCTGACAAAGGATGAAATTCTTACATATGTCGTATTTAACTGGCGGTTATTTAAAATGAGGAAGGATGTCTCATTTTGTTAGATGCTCTTGACTCTTCTTCTTGACTCCTCTGTTGTTGTGGGAGGGGCTAAGAAGCAAGGACAGGGGTTGAGGGGAGGACAGAGGAAGTAGAAATTGGGAAATAAGAGTAGGGGCATGTTTCAAACAAAGCTTCCACAAAAGGCGTGGATGGGGTTTGAACCCATGATCTTTGGTTTACGAGACCAACGCCTTACCACTTGGCCACCACGCCTGCTGCTCATGCACCACTAATCACAGCCATAACATTTACATCAAACAATAACTTGACACATCCAGAAAATCTTGTTTTAGTTGCGTGGTCAAAAGTTTTACATCTGCACATCATTTCCATGAAGTGAGAGATGAAGTTACTTCGTGATCTTTCGTTATGGCAGCGATTAAGGGTGTCTTAAATGTAAAATCCCAGCATGATCTCAAAAGCCTCAAAAGTCTCAAAATCATGGGTTTGATCCCCACCCAAGCCTTAAGTGAAATCAGTAGGAACTTCTGCTTCAAATGTGTCTCACACCAGAAGAATCTGGCTTCATGTCCTGCAGATAAAAATACAAACAGCACCCATTATCTTCATATGTACACGTGAAACTAGGGGAGTTTTTTTATATAACATTCAGGCTGTTCAGGCTTTAACACTGGGTTCAGATGGAGCTCCTACTAAAGACACAGATGGGAATCAAACCCATGAGCTTTGGTTTACAGTTTCCAAGTTTCCATTTCATTCTCCCAGGGAACAGTCAGCTCAGCAATGTTCATTATCTTGGCAGAGGTTCACCAGAGAATGACATCTGGCCCTATTGAGGTTGCGCTGATCTGCTCCATGATTCGTTTGGCAGCTGAGGTCGGCTCTCAGGTTCCAGTCACATCCAGCTCATGAAAGAGGCCACACCTTTCGGCTGTTGTTCTGTTGCTCTGCTCCCTCGTATGATGAAGTGGATCTGTCATGATAGTGACTCCAGTCTACAAGCCCCGAGCTGTTTAGCGCCCAGACCGGTTCCCTTTTATGATGTGACAAATGTGGTTATGGTTGAAGTTCGGTTTATGTTTAACAGCCATGGTTAAAAGAAACAAAGTTCACTCTCCGCCTCCTCTTTTGAATACTCATCCAAACTGACCACTGCCTCAAGTGTGTGAAGGCCTCATTTTCAATATAGCCAAATAAAATGATCGTAATCACATAAAAAATACAAGTGATGACAATAATAAAAGGCAATTCAATCAAATAAGAAAACCTTCAAATAACTGTAGGTATTAAAACATAAAGCAAATGAATCAACTAAAACAACAAGAGTGAGAAGGAAAATATGATGGAATTAAAAATGCCCTAAGGAGGGTGAGGGTTTAAGATCTTTCCTAAATTTACTACACTTCCTCTGTTGGTCTCTTTTGTCAATAAATAATTGCTAGACGTCTCTTAACAACAAAACATAAATATGAGTTGTAATAGACTGGTTGAATAACTGACAGAAAACCTGTGCTGTGTAATTTTACATGATTAAAGCCTGTCGCTATTATGCAAAGTCTGTTTGTTGTTCTCTGCGATCTGCCATTTTGCATTCTTCATTTGAACAGAATGATTTATAGGCCTGTATTTCATCGTTATTGTACACAGTCACGCACAAGCATAACGCTCCGTCAGCATAACGCCCCCACCCCTCCGGTTTTTTTTTGACTTAGCATCTGGTCACACTGCATTATTTTCGGGGTATTAGTAGAGGTTAATTGTAAAAGACAGGAACGCACACACACACACATAACCACACACACACACACACATACACACACGCATAACCACACACTTACACTGATTTAACCTTGTTAACACCAGTCAAACACACCCACCTCTACACGCAACCCCTTCACCGTAATGTGTGCTTTCAGTTAACTTTCTCTTTTGCGCGCACACACACACACACACACACACACCTACACAACACTCGCACACATATGTCCTCCTAACCTCTCTGGGTTGTGTAACTGTTATCAGGCCGCAGTGACCTCTCTCCTCCCCCGCTGTCAGGGTCTCAGCAGGGGTTAATTGTCTAATAACTGAACATGCCCGGGCATCACCTCATTTCTGCTGAGACACACTGGATTTCTCTAATACCTGAGAAAAAAAAAGGAGAAAGG